>CAUJNA010003502.1:330484-340484 GCA_963377175.1 Effrenium voratum | reverse complement strand
AGGAGGAGTCGAGCCTCCACGATTTGCGCTCTTGCACAAAGGCAATGAAGACAACGCCTTACCCCTTGGGCAACTGGATCTGCTGCCAAATTAGTCTGTGTTTGTGGCTAATGTATTGTTGTTGTGTTGTGTTGTGTTGTGTTGTGTTGTGTTGTGTTGTGTTGTGTTGTGTTGTGTTGTGTTGTGGTGTGGTGCTGTGGGGTGTGGTGGGGTGTGTTTTGTTGTGTTGTGGCGTGTGGTGTGGTGTGTTTTGTTGTGTTGTGGCGTGTGGTGTGGTGTGTTTTGTTGTGTTGTTATGTGTGTGTGTGTGTTGTATTTTGTTGTGTTGTGATGTGTGACGTGTGTGTGTGTGTGTGGCGTGTGTGTGTGTGTGTGTGGCAGCGTGTGGCTGCGTGTGTGTGGCGGGTGTGTGTGTTTGTTGTTGTGAAGTGTGTGATGTGTATGTGCTGTGTGTGTGGTGGGTGTGGTGGGTGTGTTGTGTGTGTGTATGTGCTGTGTGCGTGTGGTGGGTGTGGCGGGTGTGTTGTGTGTGTGTGCGTGTGTGTGTGGTGTGTGTTGTGTGTGTGTGTGTGCGTGTGCGTGTGCGTGTGCGTGCGAGTGTGCGTGTGCGTGTGCGGGTGTGTGTGGGTGTGTGGGCGCGTGTGCGTGTGCGTGTGCGTTTGCGTGTGCGTGTGCGTGTGCGTGTGCGTGTGCGGGTGCGGGTGCGGGTGCGGGTGCGGGTGCGGGTGCGGGTGCGGGTGCGGGTGCGGGTGCGGGTACGGGTGCGGGTGCGGGTGCGGGTGCGGATGGGGGTGCGGGTGCGGGTGCGGGTGCGGGTGTGGGTGTGGGTGTGGGTGTGGGTGCGTGTGCGTGCGCGTGTGCGTGTGCGTGTGCGTGCGCGCGCGCGCGCGTGCGTGCGTGCGTGCCTGCGTGCCTGCGTGCCTGCGTGCGTGCCTGCGTGCCTGCGTGCCTGCGTGCGTGCCTGCGTGCCTGCGTGCCTGCGTGCGTGCCTGCGTGCCTGCGTGCGTGGGTGTGTGTGTGTGTGTGCGTGTGTGTGTGTGTGTGTGTGTGTGTGTGTGCGTGGTGTGTGTGCGTGTGTGCGTGGGGTGTATGTCTCTGTGTGTGTGTGCGTGTGGTGTGTATGTGTGGTGGGTGTGGTGTGTGTGTGTGTGGCGTGTGTGTGTGTGTGTAAGTGTGTGTGTGTGTGTGCGTGTGTGCGTTGAAGTGTGTGTGCGTGTGCGTGTGCGTGTGCGTGTGCGTGTGCGTGTGGTGTGTGGTGTGTGTGTGTGTGGTGTGTGTGTGTGTCTGTTGTGGCGTTTTTTTGGTGGGCTGTGTGGATAGCTGTGAATGTGCGTGGATAGGTGTCGCTGTTTGTGGATGTGAGTTAATGTGTGTGTGGATGTGTGTGTGGATGTGCGTGTGTGTGCGTGTGGTGTGTGCGTGTGTGTGTGTGTGTGGGTGTGTGGTGTGGGTGCGTGTGTGTGTGTGTGTGTGGTGTGTATGTGTGGGGGGTTTTGGTCTGTGTGTGTGTGGTGTGTGTGTGTGTGGTGTGTTTGTGTTCTTGTGTGGTTGTGTGTCTGTGTGTGTGTGGTGTGTGTGGTGTGTGTGTGGCGGTGTGTGTGTGGTGTGTGTGTGTGTGTTTGTTGTTGTGAAGTGTGTGGTGTGTATGTGCTGTGTGTGTGTGTGTGTGGTGGGTGTGGTGGGTGTGTTGTGCGTGGGTGTGTGTGTGTGTGTGTGTGTGTGTGTCTGTGTGTCTGTGTGTCTGTGTGTCTGTGTGTCTGTGTGTCTGTGTGTCTGTGTGTCTGTGTGTCTGTGTGTCTGTCTGTGTCTGTGTGTCTGTGTGTCTGAGTGTCTGTGTGTCTGTGTGTCTGTGTGTCTGTGTGTCTGTGTGTCTGTGTGTCTGTGTGTGTGTGTGTGTCTGTGTGTCTGTGTGTCTGTGTGTGTGTGTGTCTGTGTGTCTGTGTGTCTGTGTGCGTGCGTGTGTGTGTGTGTGTGTGATTCTGTCCCAAGTGGAACTGAAACATAGATCCTTGCTTACACGAAGTCAAAACCATGGGAACAGAAACAGGGACTTGGCCTAAGTTCTTTGCTTCCCTTGGTTCAAAACCCGGCCCGCTCGGACTTTTCTGGTTCAACGCCCCGCATGCTCCCGCCTCATAGGTCTGGGTGCACTCCTTGAAGGCATGCAGGTCACCGGATCGGACGGCCTGGGCCACGGCGTAGTAGGGCCGTAGCGGCTCCTTCAAGTTGCTCTGCATGAAGAAGGACCTCCGAAAGTAGACCCAACTAAGGACCTACCCCCAAAGTCCTACGAACCTTCATGTTTATTTGGTGAAAGTAGATGACACAACTTTTTGACCCCAATGAGAGTTCCAAGCTTCATGTTGGACAGGCCAATTATCACCCGGGAATGAAGAAGGACCCGCGCCCCAACCAAATTTCTACCTTGCTGAAGGGTTGTGGAGTTTTGTACCAAGCTAAGGTTGACCTGCACGGATCATCAGTAATAACAGCACCCCAACCAAAGGAAATCGTGACACCAACCAAGTTATACCAACCTTACTGGGCCTGGTTCCTTTTTTGTCGCCTACAAGAAGGACACCATGAAAACAAAACTGTGCTAAGACAAGCTCTGGCCTGTCCCTGTGAAACCTTTCCAGGGGGCAGGGTTAGGCGGGTTTGTCCCCCGACATCACCCCAAAAGAAATGCATCCTGGACAAGACAAGGGCCGTCATAGGATTCACCGCCTGGCGGAGGGTCGCTAAAAGCTTGCAGCAATTCACTGGCAACTCCTTGCTCCCTCCCCTTGACCCTAAGATTTCAAGTGCTTCTCCGCCCTGATTTGTCGGGAGTTCTGCTTTTGGACTTTGAGCCAACAACCAACTGCGGTTTCGAAAAAGAGGGAGACAAACACTTGAACAACAACCGGGCAACCAAAGGAAAACCAACAAAAAGAAGCGTGGCCCACCTCTCCGGAACTCCTCCCATGAGCAGCTCCACCACGATGGCCAGCTTGCTCGCCGCAAGCTTGAAGCCCAAGGCCACGTTGGAGGTCTGCGGCGCCTTTCGGATGGCCTGGGCAACGGGGCCATTTTTTCCTCAAGCGACCCGCGTCCCAAGGAAAATGCAACATGTGGGTTGTTTCGAAAAATTCGGAGACACCCCCAAAATTGTTCTCCATCGGCTTCCCTGGAACACCAACACCCAAGCCGGCCTGGGTTGCTCATTCAAACTCACCAAATCAGGAAACAACAAACAACTGGCCTGCATCAGCTTGGAGTGCGAATCCGAATACTCCAACTGCACCGCCTGCAAAGGGGAGGGCGGGTGCCGAGTCAACTTACCATTAACCAAAAGGGATGCCTTTCGGGACCACTGGGAAGCTTTCAACTTTCAACCGAAAGTTGGATGCATTGAGTCACAGTGAACTATCCTTGCACTTCCTGTCAGTCGAAAGATCTGCTCTTTTTATGGCGGCCTTGATCTGGCCAATGTAGAAAAGGTATCGGGCATACTGCATGTTGGGACGGCTCTCGGGGAAGCTGGTCTTGGAGACGAGTTTCAATGCCTGATCGAAGAGGTTGTAGGCCAGGTAGTTCCTTGAGCGGTTACAATGCGGTTTTCAAGTGGCAAGGCAAACATTCTCTAACCTGCACCCCCGAATAGGTCCTCTGCTTTCTGCCTTTCACCCGTGCAAAGCGATACAAAGTCAAGGAACAGGGGATCCGGGGAGCAATGACCCTCCTGCCAACTTACAATGCATCCCCAGCCTGAGCAGCAAATTCAGCAGTGTGGCCTGGACGGCGCAAGTATGTTCCGAGTTCCCTATCTTGTTGGACAATCACAAATTTGCTCAAGCAACACGGTGCTTTGCCCCCAGGTCGTTCGACTTTTGCCAGCCTGGCCAATCTGGTCGTGTCGCAGGCAGGAGCTCCGGTAAGCAGCCAGCAGCTCAGGTCGCAGCTCTGAAAGCCTGGCACAAAGGAAAAGCCATCCGTCAGGAATGTCTTGAACCCTGGCCTGCTCCAATCGTGCTTGAACAAACGTGCTTTGCTAAGTCACTGCATCCACCGGTCCAACAGTCAGTGGCAACTGTCAGTGATGGAAATGATGAACTAGCTTGCGAAGAAAGAAAGAAAGAAAGAAAGAAAGAAAGAAAGAAAGAAAGAAAGAAAGTGCACGCAGAACCTGTAAGCCATGCCCTTGTATGGTGTCTCTGGCCCCAAACGAGCATCTTAGAGAGGTTCCATTCTAAGATGATAACATGTACACACACACACACACTATTTAAGTAGCCACTATACATACCACGTTTTCCCCTGGAGGTAGTTTGGTACTGCTAACCCGCTTCATGGACTCATGGCCCATTCGCTGGACTTGGATTTGCCCTCCAGCCCAAGTTCTGTACCGTTGGATGCTCTACTTCCGGCTCAAGCTGTCCAGTCAGGCACATGTAATGTAGAGTGGCTGCCCCCTGCCCAAAGTCCAACAGCTTTTTCGTGGTGTCAAAAACATATACTTGTTTCCCAAACAGTTGAAGGTTAAACATCCAAATGCCAAGAAACAAAAGACATGGAGTGGCTGATCCCCTCCTTTCGTGACGCCCCCTCTGCGCCCTTTGGGGCCGGCCTTCCGCAGCGCTCGTAAGCCAGGGATAGGTAGAAGTAGGCCCTCGCATTGAAGAAGTCCAGGGTGCGGCGGTTGAAGGTCTTCAACCACAGGACGAAGGCGCTGGTGGTGTCCTGGGTGCCAATTTGGGGTGAACGTTAACGTAGCCATCTCCCTTATTGCCTTCGTCCTTCCGAGACAATTCACAAGGCAACTTCAAACAAATCATTGCCTCAGACCCGGGCAAATCCTGCAATTCCCAGCACTCCAGTACCCCCAGTGATTTCTCAACAAACATGCTATTTAGCGCCCCAGTGTCTAGAGCCTTCTGCTTATCCTTCTTGTCATCCGACAGCTTCACCACCAAGTTCAACACCGCATATGCCTCTAGCTCAGGGGGATAGGGCTTGCTCAGCTGCGGAAACTTGATCTCCTCCTTCTCCTTGCCCTCTGCTGTCATATCCTCAGGATCTCAGGTCAGGATGAATATGGAACCCCAAAACCGCCATTGGTGGAGGAAACTCCACTTCGGGACCCGCCATCTTTCCCCTTGCCCACTGTCAGATCCTCAGGGTGAAATCCAACCCAAAGCTAGGAGGGCACGCCCAAAATTTAACAAGCAAGAGCACATTCTCGAACTGATACATGATTTGTGCAGGACACAACCTGTTGCACTCACATAGGCCATGTGTCAACCCGGAACCCTGACGAAACGCAGTGCCTAGATGTCGCCACTCCCGTGTAAGCAAGAGCTAGCTTGTACAATGTCATAGGAAACTTCACGGGGCCCGTGACCTCAAAATAAAGTACACCCCGAGATGAAGGATTGACCCTCAGCAAGGCAAATTATTTCACCACACCGTTATTGCACAAACATTTCATGTGCAGCGTTCAGGGATAATGTGCATGAATTTTAAGCATTTCCTCTCACAACTTTTTGCATGCCAAGACCTTCCTGCATCAGACAATGAAGAATGAGGCACAAGCCTAAGCGCTGCCAAAGCAAAAGGCATCACGTGTCTTGCTCAAGTTGTGACCAGCGAATCTAATCGATTATCATTTTCCCCTTGTTGAACCCACCGTTTCCTGAACGTTCACTCCAACCACCTTGCGCGACTTAAAAGGAATTGTGGCCTGACCACCTTGCGCTACTTAAAACTTAAGGAACTAAACTGATTGGGGGGGTCCCGTTGAGGGAATCCTTAACCTTGCGGAAACGCTCAGCCGACCAAAGGGTTCATTGATCCGGGTCGACATGATGCCTTCGCGGCAAGAGCATGCCAGGCATGCTGAAATCCGAGATGAACCAAGCGGGGGAAACGCCAGTGGCCCTCAAATACTGCACTCTGGCCGGCTTACCTGCTACTCAACAAGGTTTCCTGGTGCTTTCGCCTGGTGTTCCAGGTCTAGCCAACCAAGACTTCGCCCATCAAGCCACACATGCAAATGAAAGGAATAGCACGTCGGGGCCGGGTTCGCCCAGCCAACGGGAAAATGCATTCCTGCAGAGCAACGTAACATGGAACCTCCAAATTTACTCTTTTTCGAGGGTTCTTCTTCCTTTGTGGGACGCCCAGTTTGGTTTCCGTGTCCACAAAGGCTGAAAACAGGAAGCCCCCCACTGGATGTCCGGGTCAGTTCAGTTTGCAGGGACCAATTCCGGAGTCAAGCCGCCACATCTGCCTTGCTTGGTGGCACTACCGCAAGGTACTGGGCCTTGTTGGGCCGGCTCGCGTCAACAAACTCCTCCAGCAATGCCTGGCTGAGCAAAGCCAGGGGCTCACAGGGAGTCAAATCGGGGGTTAGAAAGCTCTCAATCCCCCTTTTGACTTCCTCTAGGGGAAATCAACCATGTGCCTATTTTCGTTGCCCCACTCGGCCACTCGGCTTGGCCCAAGCTTGGAGGTGCGAATCTTTCTTTGAGGGTACCCTTGGTGTGGCTTTCAAGTTTGAACCTTTGCGCGCTCGCCAGCCGCCCAGCTTTTCACCTCACGAGGCGTGCCTTGAGCACCTCCGGCTCCATGGCGCGGCGCAAGCTGGCGAGGGAGCGCATGACTCGGCCCATGACCTACGCGGCTGAAATCCAGCAGGGCCGGGTGACATGGGATTGGGCACCCCACCGCTTTTTCAACCATGACTAAAATCCCAGTGTCCAAAAAGCTGTGGTTGGAGGGGTGGAAACCATCCAATTGCTTGGCTTGCCCCTACTTCAGTCAGACATGGCTGTTTTGAAAAGGCACTGTCGGGTCAGCCGCGGATCAAATTGACAATGTCGCAGGCGTGGAACGGTCAAATATCACGCTGTTCAAATTCATCAAAATGGCTTGTTGCATTCAACATTGAACCCGGACACCCCAAGAAGCGCAACTTTTGTAAAGTGTCAAGCTTGGCAACTCGGGGAGTTGGGTTCCCCTTAAAACCCAGAGATAACTCTTGCAGCTTGGTGATTTTGAGGGTCGGAGCTGCAGTTTCTTTTCAACAATCCTGGAAGTGGACGATCGGAAGGTTTGGAACTACTGTCCCCACCTTTCTCTTGGAATAGCCCCAAAACATCCACTTCCATGATTGTGGCAAACCTGTGCAAATGTAGACGCTGGATGTTTGATGCCAACGTACAATAGAATGCACTTTTTACAATCATGTACTAGTAGCTGCGACGAGGCATAAAGACAAGCTTGATGGCTTCAAGCATTTCTGAAGGCGTGCCAAGCAAAGGGCAGAACGAATTGTTGCACATTGCAACGGGGAAAATTCATATCCGAGCATCACCTCCAAAATGCTGGTTTGCTGTTGGGGTGGGAAAGGTCGTGATTTTCTCAGTCAAGTGACCCGTGCATCGCCGGCAGCAACTCCTGCTGTGATGGTCTTCAAGTTCTGGGCAATGGCTTCTAGAAGCAACTGCCTCGGACTCTTCGGAATCTCTTCTTTCTTCTCCTCCTTCTCCTTTTTCTCGCCCTCCTTGTCTTTCTTGTCCTTCATCTCCACATCCTTCTCTTCCTTTTTCCCTTTTCCTTCAGGCATGGCGCTGCTCACCGGAATCACCTGAACTTGGATTCAATGAATTGGGCCGCTTGAGCCGCGTATGCCAAACGGCTGGCGAGTCAAGCCCTGAATGGCGCCAGCCAATGCCAAACCTGACTCTACTCGCACGTTCTGAAAATGAGAGGGGCTCCGACTGATTGGAAATCGACATTCCACTGGGAAACCTTGGCAAAGCTCTGCACGGATTGAACCAGAACATGCAGCAGCTGCGTCCTGCATGCACCAAGGCGCTCACAGCGGCACTGCGCCTCAGCGGTCGGCTGGAGCGAAGTGGGGGCCCATTGGCCAAGGAGTATGGTGAGACAGGGCCTACCTCTTGAACCCTCTTGGGGAGGGAAGCAAGCCTCTGAGGTGCCTGCAGCTCCCCCAAGAACATGAAACCAAAAGCTTCTGGGCACCCTGATTCCAAAAGCAACGCAGCCAAGCAAGAGCCAAGCGTTTCATTGTGAAGGAGTCAGGCCACTCTGCCATGAACCGTCTGCAGCCAGGACGCATGTGCAAAGTCTCCTTTCACAAAAACGGGTGCAACACAAAGCAGATCATTAGCTTGGCTCATCCACGGCTCAGTGCTTTCAACTGGCATCTCTTGCAGGTTTTGCCTGACAGTGAAAGCTACCTGCGCTTCTTGCTATAAATAACCACTGATATAAGTCTGTAGTGGCTCTAACGGTGGTAGACTGTCTTGTCTTGCCCGCGCGCGCGTGCCTTGCAACAGTCAACAAACAAACACACAAACACGCAAACACAATGACAAACAAACAAACAAACAAACAAACAAACAAACAAACAAACAAACACACGCACACACACACACACGTCTCTGCTGCTGCTGCTGATGCTGCTGCTGTTGCTGTTATTCCCCACATCTTTGTGTGGGGTTCTTCCCCACATCTTTGTGTGGGGTTCTTACTTTTTCCGCTCGTCGTCCGCGCGCCGCGTCTCCTTCTCCTTCTCCCGCTCGTCTCCGTCTCACTCACTCACTCACTCACTCACTCACTCACTCTCACTCACTCACTTACACTCACTCAACTCACACTCACTCACTCACACTCACTCACTCACACTCAGTCACTCACACTCACTCACACTCACTCACACTCACTCACTCACACTCAGTCACTCACACTCACTCACACTCACTCACTCACACTCACTCACACTCACTCACTCACTCACTCACTCACGCTCACTCACACTCACTCACTCACACTCACTCTCATTCACTCACTCTCATTCACTCACTCACTCACTCACTCGCTCACTCACTCACTCACACTCGCTGACTCACGGCAGCTGTCTAGAGGGACAGGATGTTGTCGCGCGCGCGGCGGGGGGTGTGCGAAATCGTGGCAGGCGCAGCACTTTGGCGATGCCGTTGCGAAATCGTGGCAGGCGCAGCACTTTGGCGATGCCGTTGCCGAAGTCGTGGCAGGCGCAGCATTCTGTGCATCTGGGTGTGTGTTTGTGTGGCAGGGGTCGCATTCGGCAGCTGTCTAGAGGGACAGGATGTTGTCGCGCGCGCGGCGGGGGTGTGCGAAATCGTGGCAGGCGCAGCACTTTGGCGATGCCGTTGCGAAATGTGGCAGGCGCAGCACTTTGGCGATGCCGTTGCCGAAGTCGTGGCAGGCGCAGCATTCTGTGCATCTGGGTGTGTGTTTGTGTGGCAGGGGTCGCATTCGGCAGCTGTCTAGAGGGACAGGATGTTGTCGCGCGCGCGGCGGGGGGCGTGCGAAATCGTGGCAGGCGCAGCACTTTGGCGATGCCGTTGCGAAATCGTGGCAGGCGCAGCACTTTGGCGATGCCGTTGCCGAAGTCGTGGCAGGCGCAGCATTCTGTGCATCTGGGTGTGTGTTTGTGTGGCAGGGGTCGCATTCGGCAGCTGTCTAGAGGGACAGGATGTTGTCGCGCGCGCGGCGGGGGGCGTGCGAAATCGTGGCAGGCGCAGCACTTTGGCGATGCCGTTGCGAAATCGTGGCAGGCGCAGCACTTTGGCGATGCCGTTGCCGAAGTCGTGGCAGGCGCAGCATTCTGTGCATCTGGGTGTGTGTTTGTGTGGCAGGGGTCGCATTCGGCAGCTGTCTAGAGGGACAGGATGTTGTCGCGCGCGCGGCGGGGGGCGTGCGAAATCGTGGCAGGCGCAGCACTTTGGCGATGCCGTTGCGAAATCGTGGCAGGCGCAGCACTTTGGCGATGCCGTTGCCGAAGTCGTGGCAGGCGCAGCATTCTGTGCATCTGGGTGTGTGTTTGTGTGGCAGGGGTCGCATTCGGCAGCTGTCTAGAGGGACAGGATGTTGTCGCGCGCGCGGCGGGGGGTGTGCGAAATCGTGGCAGGCGCAGCACTTTGGCGATGCCGTTGCGAAATCGTGGCAG
>CAUJNA010003502.1:257984-322984 GCA_963377175.1 Effrenium voratum | reverse complement strand
CCAGGATACACTGCTTAAATGGTCACGACATGCCGTTGGCAGCCAAGAAGGCACATCGGCATCGCGCGCCTGTCGGCTTGGCGGAAGATCTGCAAGGCCCATTCCCAGCGGCCCGCTTTCACCTCAGCGCGACTCGGAATGCAAAAATAAAAATAAAATAAAATCAGCTTCAGGTGAAGAACATCCGGACACCCATGTTCGACCGAATGAAACACGGCAATTGGAGGGGCACTGTGGTCCTTCTTGGGAGGGGAGGCGAAATGCAGTCTGCAAGGCTGTTTTGACACAAGGGTAACCAAGGGAAACACCACTGAAAGCTAGCAGAGTGCCACCCCTTTTACAGCAATGTGGACCAATTAGCGTTTCTGCGGAGTCTTCTTCCAACTTGTTGTTCAAAACATGGGAATCCGCTGTGGAACGCCACTAGCACAAGGGAAACCACTACCATCTGGCATCAGGAGTGAGGAATCCTGGCACGTCTGCCGGGTGGCGCAGGTGGTCATCGTGGTTCTCAAACACACAGCATCTGGTGTGACGTCAAAACGTCCAGGGCACCTCAGTCAACAACAGCCAATGAAACGCTCTGTAAGATTTCTGGTAGGTTGCCGATGGCCTATATTTGTACTGGTTTCGGGGAAAGGCATGTTTCCCTGCACATTTGCATGGAACACCAAAACAGGTTATTGTAAAGTCGCGGCATCACCTGCCATCTGTCCTCATGGCGTGTTGGCCTAGCTACGAAGACTTAGACGGCCCGTTGATGTCACTCATCTACTGGGCCTTGAGTCTCAACATGGTCGCCCTTGCCTTGCAACCCGGGAAAACAGATCCCTAAATCTTGAGTGTGAAGGTCGAACCCAAACTCCCCGTATAATCCAAACATCCCGGACTCAAACTGCTGAACGTCCGCCAAATGAAGCCAAGGGGGTAGCCTATCTTGCCGCCGGGACGCAGCATCGCCAGGGCGTGGCGCCAGCGCATTGCGCCCAGCAGCGTGCCCAAAGCGTAGGCATCCTGTGGCAAAAGCTGCCGAGCTGTACCTTTCCCATCCTCTTCACCAAAAATGGGCCAAACTCCTTGGAAAACGGGTGGCTTCTAAAGAGAACGACGGATGAGAGAATGGGCTCTGGTCTTTCAGGGGTACAAAATCCTGCATCAAATGGGATGGACCAAACTGGGAAAAATCACATGCCAACTAGAGTGATTTCCCATCCAACCATCCCATGATTTCACTTAGGGGATTCCCATGGCAGGCAACTCTGTTTCCATGTTTTAAGACTAAGGGGATTTCCATGGTATCACAACTGGCAACCTAAAACCCTCTTTCTTTTGGCGGGGCTCCCCCATGACTACTTTATCACTGTTAAGAGCGTTCCAATGGCAACTCCCTGAACATGTCAACCCAAACTAAAGTGTCCACATGTCCTGCGGACTAGGTCTCGTATGACAAGCACAACTGGTAACCTATCTCCACCAAGTGTAGTAATCCATGTTTGTTTCACATAAAATCACAGCCTGGCTATCTCCTATGACTACGCTAAGCTTCGCATGACATGGATTCCCACATCTTTTTCACCCAACACCAAAGTTTCCACATATTGGGGGCATTCCCGTATTGTAAGCCCTATTTCCACCTTCTCATTCCCACATCCTGAGTCCCATGTCCTTCTAAACCTTTAAACCTAATCACCACATTATTTTCATATCTCATATCCTGAGCCCCATGATGTCCTGAGACCTTTTTCCCATTCCCATGGATTCCCATGGATTCCCATGGATCCGACCCCGACGCATTCGCTTCCTCCGGCTTTCGACCGCGCAACTGCAGGGCCCAGCGCCAGGGGCCGCCGGCCGCGCCGTTCCGCAGCGCCGAAGGAGCTGAAGCGCCTAAAGGGCGGAAACGAGGCAAGGAGTCTATCTCAACAATCTGTATCATTATACAAAATATATATATATATACATAATAAATAGCTTTATATATATATACACTTGTTGCAGTCAGTTTATGAAGAATGAAGGAAAGGTAGTGGGCCTGACCAAATATATATATATATATACATTATATATACACTTGTTGCAATCACTTTATGAAGAATGAAGGAAAGGTAGTGGGCCTGACCAAATATATATATATATATATATATATATATATCGCGCTTTCTCTCGCCCTCTCTCTCTCTCTCTGAGTCTCTATGTTAGATCCATGCAGCTACCCTTCAGAACCCCCTGCGATTAAAGACAACCGTCATCAAGCGTCTGACTCATCATTATACATGGGTATATACATAATATATATATATACACTTGTTGCAGTCCCTTCATGAAGAATGAAGGAAAGGTAGTGGGCCTGACCAAATATAAATATATATATATATATACATAATATATATATATACTTGTTGCAGTCATTTTATGAAGAATGAAGGAAAGGTAGTGGGCCTGACCAAATATATATATATACATACTATATGTATATATATATATATACTTGTTGCAGTCATTTTATGAAGAATGAAGGAAAGGTAGTGGGCCTGACCAAATATATATATATATATACATAATATATATATATACTTGTTGCAGTCATTTTATGAAGAATGAAGGAAAGGTAGTGGGCCTGACCAAATATATATATATATATACATAATATATATATATATACACTTGTTGCAATCAATTTATGAAGAATGAAGGAAAGGTAGTGGGCCTGACCATATATATATATATATATTATATATACATACACTTGTTGCAGTCACTTTATGAAGAATGAAGGAAAGGCAGTGGGCCTGACCAAATATATATATATATATATATATATACACATGATATATATATATATATACACTTGCTGCAGTCACTTTATGAAGAATGAAGGAAAGGTATATATACATAATATAAAGATATATATACACTTGTTGCAGTCACTTTATGAAGAATGAAGGAAAGGTAGGCCTGACCAAATATATAAATAAATATATATATATATATACATAATAAATATTTATATATATACACTTGTTGCAGTCACTTTATGAAGAATGAAGGAAAGGTAGTGGGCCTGACCAAATATATATAAATATATATATATACACTTGTTGCAGTCACTTTATGAAGAATGAAGGAAAGGTAGTGGGCCTGACCATATATACATATACATACATAATATATATATATATATACACTTGTTGCAGTCACTTTATGAAGAATGAAGGAAAGGTAGTGGGCCTGACCAAATATATATATATATTTATTTATATATCTATATATCGCGCTTTCTCTCTCCCTCTCTCTCTCTCTCTCTCTCTGAGTCTCTATGTTAGATCCATGCAGCTACTCTTCAGAACCCCCTGCGATTAAAGACAACCGTCATCAATCGTCTGACTCAAACAACCACATGAAAAAACACGGTTCACACTGCAACAGCCAGTACCGTTTATTCTGATACAAATGAATTTTGTCTCCTGGGGTGCCTTCAGAAAAAAAACGCAAGGCCGAAACAACCAAATCCTTATACGCTGTTTTCAATCCAAGGTTTGACAAGCTTATAATTAAGCATCCAGCTTCCTTTCACTTTTCTATTTCTGTCCTAGTGCGAAGGCGGGGAGAGGATGGGCCTTGAAGAACCATGTCAACCTTTAGAGAGGCAAGCAAATTGCAAACGGCCACATTCGAGCTGAAGAATGATTTATTCCATGCCTCACCTGGCACCTTCCACAGTATTCATTACTTCTGCACTGAACCCCCCAGCCCAACATCTGACTGCCAACATGTCTTGGTCAGCTTATTGAATCCTGTCCTGCCAGGCGCCATCTTGCTAGCAAGTGCTGCGCAACTGGCCAGCGGCCAGCCGCACGCGCGCAACTCCTTGGCACGCTAAAGAAGTACCCTTCAGGGTCTGCATTGGGCAATGCGGGATTTCTGACATGGTCACGGCGAGATTCGGCAATTGAAGAGCAACTTTAGCCAGTGGGGATCGAACTCTAGCACGAAGGAGCTCGCCAACTAGAATTCTGTCACTGGATTCCGGCAGATGCTGAATCGGACTTTGCTCACCACAACGCCAGACTTTCCGCCTCCTGCAAAGGACTGATTTACTGCACGGTTTTTTAGGGCACCTTTTTGGGGAGGGCTTAAAGGGAAACTAAAGGGAAACCCACAATTGTAAAAGTCTCCAATTGCAAGCATGCTTGCTGCCATGGCACATTACAGCCGTGACGTGGAAGGCATTGACTTGGAAACACAAACGTCCTCGGCAAACCGCAGCACCACGGATGGTCGGTGAGCCTCTTTTCCACATGAAAGCTTTGTTGTGAAGCTGGTAGCGTAGGTCGGACTCGCCGACAAATGCTTGCAAACAAACATGCCCCTTTTGTGTCCCCTTCAAAGAGGGCCAGAGTCTGATTGTTTCAGCATGCAACCAGCCCGCAGGCCAAGCGGCGCATGGCATTGAGCACAGCCAGTGATGTGCTCAGGTGATGGGTCTTGCCGAGGCCTGCCGAGGGAATTTGTTTCTTCAGCGTGAACGTAGATGGCACAAGTCCATTCCTTTCCGTAGTTAGGGAAAAGGGATGAAACTAAAATTAGCTAAAGTTGAACCATCTACTTTCACTCAACCAGTAGACTGGACAAGGGTACTGGAGTCATTAAAGTGGCGTCCTCCAAACTACCCCGTAATTGGTGGGTTCAACGGAAGACCGCCCCAAAAAGTAATTTTGAGAACCGCCCCTGACTAATAAGAACCCCCCCCACCCTCATTTGCGAAGGGAAACTCTTGGGGACCCTTTTTGCGGATCAGTGTGAGGGTGTGTGTCTTCTTTTGAGGGCACCCTTTGTGGGGAGGTTTGCAAGGGGAACAAAAGGAAAACCACCTATTTTGGGGGGTGGCCAACAAACACCCCCATGCTGGTTCTCGGCTTCCGCTTCCGCCTGTCAAAGTCCAGGTGGCCAGCCGCGGGTCCTCACGCCATGCGGGCAGCTCACGCCTCACAGCTCCTGGTGAGGTCTTGCCATGCCGTGGGCCGGCCGGCGCTCCACAAATGGAACAAGCCATCCATTTTTACTTGGCCAGACTCAGATCAGACCCCCGAAAGTTCACGGTTGGCCGGCTAAATCACAAAGGAAGCCCTAATCAACCAACCGGAAAAGGTTGAGCAGGCCTGTGACCTGCCGCGCGTTGGGACGCGCGCCAAGCTGCCGCAGCCGACCCGCACCCATAGCGACATACCAAAGCAAAGCGCCTCCATAGCGAACATCGCCCGCAAGCACTGAGCGATGCACAAAACAAGCACCCTCTTTCCAACGCGGAGAAGAGGACTCCCCTTCGCTTTGCCAGGACTTTGTCCATTCCCGTCCGTGGTTGTTGCAAAGTGGGGAGTTGTCTGGAAGTTGGCATCCCGTACCAAACTACCGATGGCAAATTATTGACGGGCCTGTCCCATTTGCAGTGTTGACTAAGCAAGTACCTCCTCGAATGCTAGTTGCTCAAGCAGGCGCAGTTGTCAGTCACACAGGTGTTTCTGCACAGTTGCGCGTTTGGGACTTGAGGTAGGTCTTCAGGATTACACACCTAAGAACCACAATGCAACTGTGAAATGCATTTGTGCCATCTTCTCGCCATGCTAGCTGACCCAGCTGAAGCCGACTTGTACCTGGCTTCAGCCGACCAAAGACGGCTGATCGCACGTGTGCGGAGCAGGGGCCTTGTCTTCGATCATGACCATGAGTCGGTTGATCCAGACCTGCGTGCAGGCAGATCGACTTTGTCGGCATACAGCTGTATTGAACACATGGGGTATGTGTCAAAATAGCGAATCGGACCCGGAAGCTAGAAAAACTTGACCAATTTCAGGAAACCCAACCAACTGAGGACATGTTTGATTGATCCAAAGGATTGAAGTCAAGGAGGCCAAGCATTCGCAAAGTAAGCAAAGTGCTATATCCTGTGATGCCACCCCAAACCCTCAATGAGAAGGGGGCCGTGTTTTGTAAAGCAAAAAGTCAACGATTGCAGAAGGCAAGCTCACAGCTGGCTGTTGTGGGTATAAAGTATGGAAGGGCAAATGCCCGCAATCTCTTGACCCCTTTAAGCCAAGCTCAAGATGCTGGACTTCGACGGCTGTCAATCTGTTCGAGTCGAACGCCTACTTCTCTGCGAGCCGAATCGAAGCGCCTCTGGGCATCTTGCAGAGCACTGGCGCTGCTTCCTTCGACACCTCGCTCTCCCGGCTAGAAACCGACAGCTCGCTGGGTCAGTCTGGGCTCCCAGGATCTCAGAAGCTGCACCGAGAACATGCAGTGTCTCTTTTGGGGGAACCTGGCACTCAGCGGCAAAGTCACGCGAAATAGCAAACGCTGCTTGAACAAGTATGCACAAATGGAGTTGCCCGTTTATGCCAACTCAAAAAAAAGAAGTACGAACTTTCGGCCAGGTATACTGAACACTTTTTTGAGCCTGCTGCTCGGAACGCAAGCCTTAGACACCCTTGGGGGTTGACCATTTTGTTGCGGGTGACCTCCAGTTGTGCCCTTTCCAACCCAAAGGTACCCTTGGGTCCTGTGGCCACTGGTCTGGGATGGAACTATTCCCATGCGAAAACCACATTACTGTGATGCCAATACTAAATGTTTAATAATTCAAGCTCATCTCCATGACTACGTTCTCCCTTAGAGTGGCTTCCCTTGGTATCACCGAACGTTGCGTCAGATTGAAGCCCCATGTCCCACCAATTCCTCCCGCTTCCCTTGGTATCACCGAACGTTGCGTCAGATTGAAGCCCCATGTCCCACCAATTCCTCCCTTCTCGGTCTGAGGCCGCAGCCCGTGGTAGGTGACCTTTGCGTCCCGCCCGAAAATTCAGAGAAAAGCTGCAGGAAAGCAGCCAAACACCCGGCAAAAGCATGGTTTTTTTCACTTATATCCTACAGATTTCGCTACGTTTAAACTAAACAAACAACAAATCATGAGTTTTAGCAAATTTCCAGCCAAACCGCCTCTAAAAGCAGTTAGACAAAAGATTTCGCCAAATTCAAAACCAAACCACCCCTAAAAGTATAACCCCCAACAAAAAACATGAGTTTCGCTGATTTCCAGCCAAGCCACTTCTAAAGCATGAGTTTGGCAATGACCAGAAACCTGATTTAGCACACGTCCAGCAAAATCACCTCTAGAAGCAGCTTCACAAATTCCAGCCAACCCTGAGTTTTTGCAAGCTTCCAGCAAGCCTCCACCCGAAAACATGGCGCTATTGTCTGCAGAATTTCGTGTAGGTTTCTGGGAGTGGAACCAGCTGCAGACCAGTTACAAGTGAGCTGTCAAACTCCAGGCATTGATCATATTGATGGACAAATCAGGTCAAAGAGCATTTACATAATTGGACGTCCCCAAGCATAGCCCTGACATGGTGAAGCAACGAAGGTGGGCAGGTCGCCAAAACCAAGCGGCTAAGGAAAGAATCTTGAAGATCGGCCAGCCACTCTCCAGGAGGTTCATCCAGCGCACTGCCTGCAGTGGTGGAACCCCAATGAGCTCACCTTGTTCCTTGTTCCGCTTGAAAACCCAACAAGAAGCTGGGTCCCCAGAGAAAAGGCGCACCCTCATGCACCGAACGACCGGCCATACTGTACAAGTCATGAGAATGAGTTGGGTTGCACTGCTTTGAGGCCCTGGCCCGAAGCAGCCGCAAACGTGTGGCGAGGACGTTTGGCCTAGCAACGGGCCGGGCAAAACACATGGGCATGCAGAAATACCACCCATCCTGTCACTGCGACTTGTTTCACAATATCGTTTGTTCCTCCTTATCCTTTTACATTGTTTTTCTTCGGCTTTGCAAACACCAAACTCGAGAATCGCAACTTTTCCGTACAAGTGTCATCCCTAGCTCGAAATCGCAAGCGAAGAGCACACTTGCAGCCCCAGCTCAAAATCCCAACTTTTCAGCACAAGTGTAGCACCCGAATTGCGCTCCTGCAGCTCCAGCTCGAAGATTGCAACTTTCTAGTACAAGTGTCAAAGCACACTTCCATCGCAAACATGTACCGCGCAGGTTGGCTTCACCCGGGGGGCTGGCCACAGTCAATAAGTCAGCTTCGACTGTTCGAGCGATGGCTCCCTTAAGCAAGGGCCTCCTTCCCAGACTTTGCGGCAAACGCGCGCGTAAGGACGCGCGTGCGTTGCGCTGACGTGCGGTGCGATCCAGCGCGGTGCGGTGCATGTCTCTGGGTGCGTACGTGTGTGTGTGTGTGTGTGTCTGTTTGTTTGTTTGTTTGTTTGTTCGTTTGGTCGTTTGTTCTTTTGTTCGTTCGGTTTGTTGATTGTTTCTTTGTGTTGTTTTGAGTGTGTGTGTGTGTGTGTGCGTGTGCGCGCGCACAATTGAAGGTTGTTTGTTTGTGTGCGTGTGCCTGTGCCTGTGCCTGTGCGTGCGCGTGCGCGTGAGTGTGCGCACGTGTGTGTGTGTGTGCGCGCGTGCGCGTGAGTGTGTGTGTGTGTGTCTCTGTGTGTGTGGGTGCGCGTGCGCGTGTGCGGGTACCCTGAAACCAAGGGAGCCAACCTTCGCTGACACTGAGGAACTGTGTTTCAGATGCAGTCCGAGATTACTTCCCCGAATTGGTAACTTGCCAATCAGAGTGTTGCCCAACAAGGCGACTCTGATATGGCGTGGATAGTCTCACGAGGCGTCCTGAGCACATACCTGGAAAAGCACGAGAATCCCGGACTTGAAAGCACCGAGAAAGACGAGTATCCAACGGAGCTCACCAAGCATGCAGGAGAGCCGACTTCCAAACTGCACGTGTTCAACGCAAACATACGCAAACAGTTGCAGTGTATTACGCTTCTCTCCCTCCATTCGGGCTCCTGCGTGCCCCGTGTCGGGGCTTCGTTGCAGAGTTGAATTTGCCGAAATGGCCTTAATGCGTCTCAATGCTCTCTTAGTCCGACTTGTTGGTCTTCAACCGCCTTTCCGGCTTCACTGATTGGTGTTGGCGGACTGTTGCCTTCACTTTCTTATTCAGTTTTGTCAAAGCTTGCTTTATGTTTGCAAGCCTGGGGCCAGTCGTAATTTGCATTTCGCGGGCAACGGCAGGGGCCTTTTCAACCAATAACCCTCTTTTGAGTGTATATCTCGGTTCTCATCGATAAGGAGTGTATGTATGTGTGTGTGTTTCATGTCTTTTTTCCGTTTCTCCAAATGATGGCGTTGCTCTTAAGATTTCTCTTTCAGCCAACCCCGAAAACGGGTACCACGAGCCGGGCCACGAGCCACTTAGGTCCAGACAGGTTCCACATTTCAGGCTCCACAAAGTCCGAGTAACACACGGCACGCTCCTGGCGAATGCTGGGTGTAGGGAATCTAACAAACATCACCATCCCAGCACCCCTCAACCACTTTAGCAGCACTTAGGGTTTGGGCACAGGAAGGAGCCAGCAGTCATTGGGGAGGGGTGATGGTATCCATCACCGTTTTTGTTTCCCTTGGGTAAATCAGCAATCATGGGCTATTTGACACCCACATGGCCAACATGCAAGGAACTACAGCTGTGACTCTCCACACGGGTTTCAATTTGCTGGCTGACCCCATGTTTGAGATAAACTGCTGCTGATCATTTTTGCGGTCACCTTGTTCGCTAGTTGAGGCACCTGATGTCCTTGAATAGCTTCTTAGCGTGGCTGATTCCGAATGATGCTCAACAAATGAACGCTGGGCAAGTACACATTCACCGGCCAGAAAGGAATAGGCTACCAATGTCTTGTCTTGTTGCAAAGCTTTCTGAGTACACCGCATGTCCTCCAAGCTTGAGCTCCAGCTTGCGCGTGGAGCCAGCTCCTTCAAAGAGTGGCAATACGAATATGGACGTTTCTGGCGCTTAGCGTAACTTAGCGTCAAACAAAGCTTCTACTCTTCCTGGCCTTTGGGAAGAGTCCGTGCCCGCGGCTATCCACGAAAAACCTGGGCGCCCCACCAAGCATCAGGCATGGGGCACTTGAAGAACAAGCGTCATTCAAGCCCTTTCCATCAAACTGCCCTTGCCACTGGCCTGCAAAGATCCTAAGGTGTAGGCTTCGCCGTTCTGAAGAAAGAGACATGGACATGGACCAACTCTGGTTTTTGACTTGTGGGCGGCTTGCTACACGCAGGCGCCCCTAGCGCCCCAAAACCTGTGCTTGGGGCCGCATGCAAATCACATGTTCAATCGTTGCCAAGCCACTAATTGGGTTCCATGTCGGTCAAGGCTCTGCAAAATTGTGCTGTGTCTCCCGCACCTTGTCCAGCATCCAACCCTTGCCAGAAACAAGTTCGGCACATATTTCGCAGTCAGCAGCCTGTCTTCAAATCAGACTAGAAATCAATATCATATTGTATGTTCAAGTGCCCAGGGCCCAAATGCAAAGACAATTGACATTTCGGAAGCGGGCAAAGACAGACCGAATATACAATATAAGCAAGTTTTTGATAAGACATTCATGGGGGGCCCAACGAATGCCATACAAGGATTTGAAGCAAGAGGGCTGAGACTATGCCGGGCTGATTCCAAAGACACGTTCTTTCCAGCATTTACCCGGAGGGGAAACGCAGGAAGGACTCAAAGGGCCAAAGACTGCAACATGTTTGATGGATTGCGGCTCAGTGCTAGGCAGCATGAACAGCTGCAGCGTAGCCTGCGAGTTGCAGGTTTCGGATTTGTTGATCCGGCAACTTTGGGGACCTGAAAAGGGGTTTGGTGCCCTTTGAGTAGTGTATTACATGTTTTTCTGCAAACCCAACTGGTGAACTCAATGTATAGTAAAGGCCTTCATTGTGGAACGAACCATGAACAACAACACTCGAACTGCACTGGCAGGCATCAACAAACAGGCGCTAGCTCCAAACTTTGCCATGTTTATGCTGCCCAAGTACCGACGCGCAAACAGCTCAAAAATATTGATTCATAGCTGAAACCGTGAAACGTAGACCAGCCACACTCAAGATGCTATGCCTCATCCTTCTCGAAACAAACCCACGGCTCAGAAAGCTGTCCCCGAGAACGCAACCCTGAGAAAAACTCCCAGCGGTTGCCAAAGGCCTAACACAGCCAGCCTCTAAAACCAGCGGTAACACGTTGTGCCACGCTTGTGCGTAGGCGTAGTCAGAATGCAGTCAGAATCGTAGCTGAAGGCATCAATCACTCGATCGGAAGTCCACTGATGGCTAGTTTTCCGTCACCTACCATCGGAATGCTTACTTTCAAGTTAATTGCTTCACCGAGCGCGTGAGATGTTTCATGACCGCAGAAAAAATAAGCGCAGCGCACCATGCCAGAGAGCAGCGCATCGACCACGCGAATGCTAGTTTGGCAAGTTTGCAATGAGTGCCCCAGAACAAGGCCAATGATCAAACAATAGTTGCCTAGAATGCACAGGGTCCTGGTTCAGAAACATCACACAAACAACTTAATCTACACATAGCATACATGACTAATTGATAATTTTGTGTATGATAATATGCATGCAGAAGGGAGGTTGTTTCGCCATACCATGGCTGCTCTGGGAAGGAAAGGGCCTGCAGATGCTAACTAACTAGCGCGCTGCAGCCAAGTAACGTGGCCAAGCAAGCAGCCAGGCGCCTGCAGAGCACAACGGGCAAGGTGAGGATTGAAATTTGCCAAGAGCCCTCCTGAGTGCCAGCTTCACATTCTTCTACCCAGGAGTCATTCAGTTGCCTAATCGCTCTTCAAGCAGTGAGGCTCCAGGATAGTACGAAGGAAAAGTAACCTCAGCCTGGCCCTTTTTTGGAGCAACGGACCCTGCCTTCTCAGGATTTGTCAAGTGCTGCGCGAAGAGACCCCGAAACTTGGTGATCCAATCTTCGCGCCTCGCAGGCCACAAGTCATTGACGCCACGCCGAACAACCGGCGTTGACGCCAAATCAGACCTGCTATGCTGTTATAATAAGGGGACCCCCCAAATTGGTGCTTTTCCTTTCTGAAGCCACGGTGCAAAAGGGACCGAGCCTCGAAAAAACAACATGCCAGGTGCAATAGGCAATGGGTGCCTGGCCCCATGTCCAGCATAAAGTCGCCGTACTCCGCTTCGAAGGTTATCTTGTGAAGCTGCCTCGGCTCGCCTTGCAGCCTGGGAGACTCCGTCAATGTGAAACATCCTCAGAACTTTACCAAGGGGAAAGCACCAGAAGTTTTAATGATGGGTTGACGGGAAGCACCAGTAGTTTGGAAGCCCTCACCAAATCGCAACCACCTTAAGGGACGATATGCTCCACATCCCGCCAAGCTGCCCATGCAAGCCCTCTTTGAATCCGTCCACCTGCCCCTCTCGGGCGTAAACCTAAGCACGGCAAATCGCAGCACGAGCAAGCTAGACAAAAAAAAACAGTGGCCATGGGGAAAAAGGGAGGGGATTTACCTATGCAAAACTAAGCTCAGGTGATATCCCCAACAGCATGCGGTGCTCTTTCTAGTGCTCGCGCCACCCCGCAGAACCTCGTGGAACCCTCGTGGAACCTACCTCAGGGCCGCCCCAGACCACCCCGGAGCCTATCTGGGCTGAGACCCCAAAGCTTCCAGCTGTTGGGGAAAACAGGTACCCCACTGAATGGACAAGTGTCAGCCAAATGTGGGTCCACCAAATTGGCTTGATTTTGTCGACCCTGACATGCAGTCCCCCAAAGGAGCCCATGTAATATAATTCCGCATTTTTTCTACTCTAGTCCTACTCCAACACCTGAAGTAAGAGATCAACACTTGAGAGAGAACGCACCGAAAGCTTGCACTGTGTGCCCAGAAATGCCAAATGGCATTGACTGTTCACCGGTAGGTATGCCCCCATGACGCTTAAATGTCGAATGGCAACTAAGCTGACATACAACCGGGTAACATGTAACGGCAGCAGGTGGGCAAACAGTCCAGCCCAAACAAAGCAGGAACGTCGAATTTGAAAGTCTAAACAAACGGCTCGGCTCAGCATATCGTATGGCCGGATAATGTCCAGTCCTATCAGGGCGGAATAGAACCCCTTCCGTGCCCTGATTTAAACCTTCCCTAGTCTTCTAGTAATGCCGAATGGGGACTGTCAAGCGCCCCCTCTGCACCCACAACCGACTGAGATGCAAACCTGAAGCGAAGTCTCTTCAAAGTCATCTTTCCAGACCATGGTGAGTTCGTCCCCCTTCCCCCGAATCGTTGAGCTCGCCACTAAAAAAGATCCAATTGGGTGTGTGTTCTTTTGCAGGGGGTGGTTTCAAGCTGGGTTCCTTCTGGTTTCCCTTCAAACCTACGGGACATCATGGACTCACACACACACACACCCACACTAGGTCCTCCAGTAGAGAGGTTAGAATAAGGGGACCCTTTGTTCTGCAGTCTATTGTAGTCGGGGGACCATCCCCCCAACAAAGGGTCAAAGGGCACTACGTACTGGGGGACCTAGGACCTAGCACATCCAACCCCCCGACCGTTCGACCTGGGCGCCTGGCCAGCGCTCTGCGCATCTGCTCCCGGAGGCTGAGCCAATCCACGCCCCCCAGGTCTTCCTCTCTGATCTGCTGGCACGACCTCTGCCCCGCTGGCTGGCCCTCTCCAAGCTTTTTGGGTTTTTGGGGGTGGCAGGGGGGTGAAGGTCGGCAAAAAAACAAAGGAAAGGTGTCAATAACAAAAAACGGGCCGGCCTGAAACTGCTGCCCCTTCAAAGCTTCTTGGGTGCCAAGCCGGGTTGGACAAAATTAGCTGCAACAAGGCAGGGAGAAGTGGAAGAAAAAGAGTGAACTGCGTTAACAACAGGCATCCCATCCCAAATTGCATGTGTGACGGCGTGATGAACAAACAATGCCTTACATGCTTCAAGACCAAACCCAAGTGAGCCATATTGAGAACCTGGTATTGAAGTGGTGGCTCTGTGAGATTGTGGAATGTAGCAGATTCTGAGCGTGTGGTTGCTCAGCTGCTTTCTGAGCCTGTGCTGCTGCTGCTGCTGCTGCTGCTGCTGCTGCTGCTGCTGCTGCTGCTGCTGCTGCTGCTGCTGCTGCTGCTGCTGCTGCTGACGTTGCTGACGTTGCTGTTCTGGCTGTCGCCGTCTGACGCGGCGTTTCCATCTACCGTTCCAAAGGTGGCACTTAAACTTCGCAGGCGCGCGCGGCGCAAAATTCACCGGAATTGTCCGGAAAAACAACCTGAATTCCCACTGGCAAA
The DNA here is from genome assembly GCA_963377175.1 of Effrenium voratum. NCBI lineage: Eukaryota > Dinophyceae > Suessiales > Symbiodiniaceae > Effrenium > Effrenium voratum. The sequence goes on along the minus strand of CAUJNA010003502.1, from coordinate 308,806 downwards.
CACAGTTCCGAGCAAGACCGGCAGCTGCACGGAATAACAATGATGTCTCTCTTCAAGGATGCCTCATCAACAGGCTAGCGCCGAGATACCGGAATCTTAGCCCCTCCAGGAGAACATGCGCGATTTACTGATATTTGGAGGACTGTGCCTCATACAAATGAATTACGAGGCCAACAGTGCATATGACCCTGCAGCCTCGCTACACCACAGTGAGCTCCCTTACAAGCGTCTTTGGCCGGATTCCACATGTATCTCAACACGCTCTAGCGACAAACTAGCGCCATGCTGCGCTGCCATGCATGGCGCTCATGTTAGGATACCACATGCCCAAAAACACATGTCTCAACATGAATGGAACCTTGTTCATGTTTTACACAGGGCGTTTGACCAAAAGCCATATCCACACGGCCCATGGCCCTTCATCTACCCACCTCGCCAGGGGTCCCTCTCGGATGCTGCGGTTTTCTTCAGCACCCTGCTAGGAAAGCCAGCTGTAAACTGTGAACAAATTGATCATGCTAGTTGACCAGTTCAACTACCGCTTTACCCTGTTAGTAAATCCTGCCCCCCCCCCCTAATCGACAAAGATTATGTTCGAGGAAACCAAATCTATTAGGCTACCTGGGCCCTCCTTTTGTCACTGGGAGCAGTACTTCCGTCCACTGGAGGGGTAGACACACAACTTTCACCTTTGATTTTCTACAACTGTTGATGCAATCTGGGGGCATGTCATGTCTTGTTCACTTTTCACTTTTGAGAGGCTCCTTGCGGGAATGAGAAGGCAACGCAGGTCAGGATGCACCGGCGCCGTTGTCGCTTTTGATGTGGAACAGTTGGACGTGCTGAAAGTACTCCCTAATAAGGGCTGCCAGAAGTATTGTATTGGTGTCGGGCCGAAGAAGAAGCAAAACAGGGCCGGGTTCGGTTTTGTTGCTTGCTTGGGAAAACAATTTGAATATTGACAGGGGTGGATCTAATTATTAACAAGGGGAGGGAAACATGTAGGAATCGCCCTTTGGGGCTAAAAAAGTAAAAGTCCTTCCAGATACCATCGGTTTTGGTGAGGCGAAACCGGGGTTTCTTATTGGTGTCCCTTTATAAAACCGCACAAAACAGGCACCCTCAACAGACAGACCCTTTTTACTAACGTACTATTGTGGTAACTGGATGCACTGAGAATTCTATGAGTTCACAGATTGTGCATATTTCCCAAGAATCGAATTGGCAGCACTTGGATGAGCTATGTCGAACGAACCGCATCGTGCACCTCGCTTGGACACTTTTCCAATAAACCACTACACCAGCACCACCCCAAAGTAATGGGACATGCCGTCTGATGGAACATGCTGAAGAAAGGGTTTCTGAAAGGATGCATCCCACAACCACCTGCTTTAGAAGGGGATTGATTCTCGAAATCAGCTAGTGATTTTTACATGGCATGCATTCTGCCAGGGCCTCGCAAGACTGCAAGGAGCAAAACCGGCAATGAAGCTCTAACTCTGGGCATCAGGCAGCAGCCTCCGGATGCGTGAAATGCAGCTCGAGTTGTCCTGGCTCATCAATGCCTGCTATTTTACTTAGCGGTTCGTGGATCCCTTGCCAAAAGTTAAGCTTTTAGTGAGATATCCTATGTGCTACATCCGTTCTAAACTCTAAGCGATAAAACAAATCTGAGGGTGTGGCGGAAAGCGCGAAGCCAAGTGTATCACACCTCGCTTGCTGGTTGGCAGCATCTGCTACATGGTTCAGGGTCAGGGTTGGCATGCACCGACACTGGCGAAGGACGCGATTCGCGAGTCGAAACGGTTGGTCAGCGACCAATCTTCAAAAAGACAAATGTGGCCATGGGTCAAAAGCCCGTACCCCCAGTGAACATCCCACTCCCCACCAAAATAGACTAAAGTTGGTGGTGCACCTACCCCAAAATGGGATACCATTGGTTTTGACCCACAGCCATGTGGCACAACACCAACATGCTGCATGATGCTGCTCCACTTTCTCTTGTCTCTTTCAAATTCGAAGCCCAGCCTGCGCCGCGCACCCCCAGGCCTCATCCTGCAAGCTTTGGAGTCATATCGCCCAATACTTACCCCGGGTTTCTCAAACCTGGACGTCGAGGTGTCCTTTTGATTGCACTTAAAACCAGCCTCATGGGATTCCAAAAGAAAACAAACGCCCGGATGTCGCAAATTGTGGCAGCCTGCCTCAAGCTGGAAGAAGTCGCCTGCTTGGCCTGCACCCCCGTCAATGTCCCAAAAGGCGAACTTGTTGGTTCCCAGTCCTTTGGAGGCAGCTTTAACTACCCCGAATTGGTGGTTTGGATTGTATGTGGACTCCTGGTTCCTAAAGCACTCCCTCCAAAACCAGCACTCCCGACCGGCACACCTCCAAAACCCACCAATCCAAACCACCAAGGAAGCTAAAGGGCGTGACTACGAGCAACATATACGCCTATTTGCTGGCTGAACTTCCGACCAGTAGCACAAGCAGCCAGGCGTGAAAATGACCAAGCACAAAGAATCCTGGGCCGCATCATTTGAGAGCCTAGGGAGCTTGCTGCACAAGCAGCGCAGCCATTCCGAAATGAGCAATCCAAACACACAACTGATCACTTTCTGGTGATTTGTTCCGGTCAAATAGGGTGCGCTTAGGGTTTTAGGGTGGGCTTGGGGTTTAGGGAGGGTTCATTGTGGGGGTGCGTTCAGGGATGGTTTAAGCTGGTTTAGGGCGCGTTTCGGGTGGGTTTAGGGTGGGTTCAGGGCCGGCTGAGGTTGGTTTAGGGAAAATTATGGTAGGGGGGTAGATGAGTTGGGTTGGTGCAGGTTGGTTTAGTTGAGGCTTAAGGTAGGTTTGGTGTGGTTCGGGTGGGTTTGAGTTGGGCTAAGGGTTTACGGGACATAGGTTTAGGCTGGGCTTAGGTCGGGTCGGCAGGTTAGGGGTAGGTTAGGGGTAGGGCTGGGGTAGGTTTAGAGTAGGTTTAGAATAGGTTAAGGTAGGTTCAGGGGTTTCAGGTTGGTTTAGGGTGGGCTTTGGGTGGGGAAAGGGCTTGCGCGGTTTAGTGTTGGTTCAGGGCAGGTTTTAGGGAAGGTTTAAGGTGGGTTTAGGGTGCTTTCATGGTTGGTTTCGATTGGGCTTCGGGTGGTTTAAGCTAGGTTTAGGGTTGGTTTAGGGTGGGTTCAAATGGAGGCTCAGTTTAGGAGAAAGGCGGGCTTAGTGTTTAGGGTGGCGTTTCGGGTGGTTTTGGTTGGGTGTAGTGCTTGCGGGGTTCAAGGTAAGTTCAAGGTTGGTTTAAGGTATGCTTAGGTCAAGGGTCGGTTCAGGGTAGGCTTGGGGTGCGTTTAGGGTGAGTTCAGGGTGGGTTTAAGGTGGGTTTAGGGTTGGTTTAGCGTCGGCTTAGGGTAGGTATAGGGTGCGGCTAGGGTAGGTCTAAGGTGGTCTCGGGGTAGGTGCACGGTAGGTTGTGTTAGGGTCTACGAGCGGATTTAAGGGTGCTTGCCTGCTTGCTTGCTTGCTTGCTTGCTTGCTTGCTCGTGAGGGGACGGGACAAATATTCTCAACCCAGCGGGAAACAAAATCCTTACATATGTTGGCATCCTCTCAATAATGCCTCTGCATGAAAGTTCGAGCTGCCTTCCCATCTTTGCCAGGGAACCTGGAAGCCTATTTTCCTCTAGAAAGGGGCCAGGGTTCCGTTGTTGTTTTGCAAGCATGCAATCACTGAATTCCCAAGCCATGCTAACCTCTGATTCTTGAGAAGAACGCTGAGATCCCCGCGCCTGTGGCCAGCTGCTGGGCAACCGAGCTCGGCCCCACACAGCACCTCAAGTTGCATGAAGCCAATTGGCAGGTGACTATCTGGCTGACTTCCCCAGGGTCGAAGCAAAGGCTAAACGCTTTGGGGAAAACCGAAATGGTCTTCCCAAAACGCAGAAGTCACGGAACTCAGGGACTTCAGAGGGGGGGCTATGGGGCGGGCTATCACCTAGGAACCCTGTAAGGCCTTGATAAGGGATTATCCTTGGCTTATCCTGGGATAGCCCCCCCCTCCGCCCCCCTTAGAGGTCCATGATCCTTAATGCGGCATCGCTCCCCGCAAAGGAACATTGGCTGTCAGGGGTGTCTATTGACCATGTCGCAAACCAGACCTACCGCAGGCAGAACACGCGCCAATCACGGAATGGAGTCATTCATGGATCAATTAGACAGGCTGCTGAAATCCTCAGAGCAAATGCAGGGCTCCTGAAAAAAACATCCAGACCCACCTGCTGTAGGGGATCCGCTCCGAAAACCCGCATCCTTCAAGTTGCTTCTCAGATTCTGGGAGAGCGTCAAAATGAACCCGGCATTGGATTTAAGGGATCCCCAAACGGGTTCCCGCAACCCTGCCAAGGGCCCCTGCAAGGCTTGTACCAAAATCCCCGATTCAGGGTTGATTTCTACCAATCGCACCGGCAAGGGGCTTATCCAAGAACTCCTAAGAAGCTAAGAATTCTTCCGGGGTTGTGGCTTTGGCGGCCTAGGGCCTAGGTTTCTTCAAGTGATGGGAGGCTAAGACTTCGCGCGCCTCGCTCCTCACGATAAACTAAGGCAGGCTCCGCTCGCAACTTCCCGACATCATCCTTGGCCGTGAAATTCCTGAAATCTTCTCTGATCCGGATGATCTGAAGGTTTTCATTTGATGTTTCAACCCCCTCCTTGACTCCAATGTATCTATGGCCAAACTCGCTTATAATTCGGGAACTGTCCACAAGGGCACCTCTCAAAATACAGGGACCCTATAAATGGTGGCTGTCCTTGTTTTCCCCTTAAAACCAACCCCAAAAAACAAAAACACATATCCACATTTCTTCATTGATGCAGTAAACGAGGACAAGCAAGTTACTTGCAGTTGTGGATGGTGCATGCCAACAACGTTTTGCATCCCTCAGCCCGCATGTGCGAGCGGCTGGATGCTCATCACTGGCTGCATTCGCCGGCCATTGACGCAAAACCTGGGCTAGGCACCGGAGCGGACACGAAGGCAGCTTGGGTGACAAGTTTGATGCATGAGCGAGACAAATAAGCATTTGCATGGCGCTTTCCAATGTCTGCAGTAAGTCACCTCCAGGCCAAGGTAACAAGAACTGGACTGGAACCACAAGGCTCCAGGACCCCTTCCATATTTCGGCCCACCCTGCTTGTTGGGGTCCACAAGCTGACCAAAACAAATACAAGGAGCGCCGGCGAAGCTTCTTCAGCTTCAGAAGCAATCATTAGCAACCGATTGAATATCGGTAATCTGCGCTTCCTTTTTGGAAACACGTGGAATGCACCTGTAGATGGGGAATGGGTGTATCTAAAACGGGGGAATCCGAACGTATTTTCCACAGCTTAGGCTTCCGGGCACCTCTGGCCCATGAAGTTGGGCACCTGAGGTGACGCAAGCTTGAGCCGAGACAAATGCTGTGTTGGCATAGTAACATGCGGACAAATGGACCCTCAACACGGTGGATATCCTTGTGCTTTCCCTTTAACTCAGGTGAAGATGGATACGCATTCAAAACAACATATTCACACGGCACCTTGCCATCTAGCGGTCTTCCACCGGAATCGTCTCCTCTCCACGAACATGCTGAGTGCCTAGCTCTTCTCACGCCAAAGAAGTGACCAGCCAGGCCTGGCGGCCAAAGGCCCCGCAAAGTAGTTGCTGGTTGAAGGGTTCTCAATTTGAGGAAGTCACTTCGATGCTCCAGTCTAAAGTAGATCGACTTACCATAGCACAACTCGGATCGCCCTTCTGCTTGCGAAAAAAACCTTGCGCACGTGCGTAGCAGCAGAGGCCCAGGATGTGTGGCCGAGTTGAAGCTTCTTTCTCTCACTGAAATTCCTCAGAGCCAATTGCAAGTGCCAATTCATGTGGCCCAAGCTGCAGTAAGCTCATGGCCTGACGCTGGGCGGTCAAGTAAACGCTACCCTCCACAATCTTGGAAGTGGATAGGAGGCTTCTGCAAAGGAAAGTAACCTTCCAGCCCCGCTGTCAAGCTCTGTGATTGTTAGTGGAAGGACACCCATGAAATGCATTGAAATACAATGTGAGGAGCTAAACAAATACACGCATCATTCTCTCATGAGCATGACGTTACTTGGTGTTAAAGTCATCCTATCTCCCCATTCCAATAATTTAGGCACGTATCAGCGATGACTCCTTAAAGAGTTGAGCACGAGCTCTGGAAGGTTCCCACTCCCCATCCCTCTCCCACCTGCTGCTTCGCGACCACCTGAAGCCTGCTCCTGACACGGGCATTTGACGATATCCTTGACCCTTCCAGCGGATTTCCATGGAAAAAGGGCCGCCCCCTTAGGTGACTCAAGGGATCTCCCTCTAAAAGCAAGCGACCTGAAACTGCTGGGTCCTCGCAGCAGCCCATTGAATGGCTAGAAACTTTCGATGCTCCGGTTTTGGGGCACACCGAGGCCCAAAGGAGCCTGGCGAGGCGCACTCATGCAAAAGGGGAAGTCTCAGCTCACTGCAGGGGTGAATCCCTTCAGATTGCTTGCGGGGTCGAAAGCCCAAAGCATGACAGCAAATTTGTTCCCCTGCAGTTCCTCGAAAAAGACTCATTTCGAGTACTGTATTGATAGGTTCCCTTTAAAGCCACCAGCGAAAAATACCAACATACTCTTAAGCAAATGGTACTTAACATGGAACTCACAAAGTTTCAAGGGTGTCCAAAAACGGTTCCTCTCTCTGGGCACTTAACACCGCTCCTTCTGCCCGAGCCAACTCTGTCCACCCCTGCCGCAAGACCTGCCGACGGGCCTGGCAGCGTGCCATGTCCCATTTCTCGGGTAGATCCCCAAAAGATACATGAGCCCTGGTCAATGTTCCTCGTTCCCCCGTTTTTGTGTGGGGAATTGAGCGAGCCCCTTGGACCATACAGTGCTGGTAATTCTCGACCGAACCTCCGGTCCGTGATGTTTGGAGGGGGTACCTGTCTTAAGACATCCCGGCATCCAAAAATGCCATGCTTCAGGGATCCCCTAAAGCTGCTGGCAAATGTGATGCTCAACGCCCATCAAGTTAGTTCCCCTCTACAAGAACCAAAGGTTTAAATCCCCAAGCCACCAATCCAAAAACATCACTGAAGTGTTGCCTGCACTGCTTGTTGCAACAAGGGCACACTCCCTCTCTCTGCCCCCTAGGCTTCCACCCTTATTAAACAAAACGGTTGACCGAATTTCGATGATGAAAAGGTTTAGAAGATATGCTCCAAAAACATCTGGCACGAGCAAGCACAACTTCTGAAACAGCCGATAAAGGTGGTTCTTAATACGGGTTGCCCTGAAGGAGCCCTTGGACACAATGGTGGGTATATTAGCCCCTGGCTGGAATCTGGTGCCTCATTCCTCCAGTTGACACTGAGACATTCAAATTTTGACATCGCGCAAGCCGCCGGCTCTCAGGCAAACACGGGTAAGGCAAACCTTGCAGAAATGCAAGCAAGACTTCAGGGCATCGGTGTTTCGCGCAGACATGTGTTGTGCGCCTGTGGGGGGGAGTATGGTGGTGGGGGGATTATCTTGCCCCATTGCCACGTGCCGGAAAGCAAGTCAAAACACCTGATCAACCACTTGGATGCTGGACGTCCTCATGCAACGACAGGTTCCAAGTCCAGTACAGTAGATTGATCTGGAGATTCTTCAATGATTCCAAAACCTGAAATATGCTGTAAATAAGAATGATATCCTTCTGTAAAGAACCTCCATCATGGCTTTCGCTCGTCACACCGGTGCGCTAAGCTCCACCCCACCTCCTGGGTGGCAGATGTGGGGCCTAGGACCAGCAGCAAAGGCGCGCAGGGAACCTGCAGGGCGCCATCTGAATGTGGCTGAGCCCAAGGGGTGCCGGGAGAGGGACACAGCCCAAACCACCTTCACAAGGATTTGGATCCTCGAAATCAGCTGGTGAAGGTAAGTGAGTGACAGGGGTTCCGGTAGGATACAGTCGAAAACCATGAGGATTTGGATTCCTTCCTGAACCTTCTGGCATTTGGAACGAAATCCACGGACCTTGGCTTGCCGGAATCGGGGATCCCGGGAAGCCCTTAACAAACCCGCACAAACGGATTGGTGGGCAATGCTAGGATCTGGCAGAATGGAGCGATTCATGGGGGGTTGTTTGAAGCCCATTGAAATTGGAGAACTCCGTTGAAATTCGATGCCGTGCAATTTGAGTCCACCTGGTGCAGCGCAGGGCCATCTCCGCGCTGGCGAGGGGACATCACGTGCAGGATCTCAGCCGCATCCGTAAGCCTTGCCTATAGTCCCAAATGCCAAAGGCAGCTGTTTTCTTGGGGAGTGGCCTCGGGGCCTGCAGTCCCAAACAACTGGAAAGCACTGAAACACATCGACCAAGAAAAACAAATCTGTGCCTTTGGGTTTGCAGGACTCGGCTGTGATTGGATGTGAGCGCACCAGCATGCACCAGCTCTCCAGCCCGTCCCTGAGTAGTCCACCACCATGTGCTGCGACGCGTCTTCGCACAGGCCACTCAACGGCCTGCCTGTGCCAAGCTCCCGGCTCAGCGATCTTGACATCAGGTCCCTCATGAGGTTGTTTTGCAATGAGGATTTTTCTGGTTGATGTGATAGGTCAAAACATTGGGTGTTGCACTTTCAGCCTCGGATACTTTAAGCAAAGCATTAAGTGCACTATTTGGGAACTTTCTCAAGAGGAGCTCTCGGCTTCTTCTTTAGGACCTCCGTGAATGATGATCTTTCACGCGGGTTAAGCATTGCCAGCTTGAGATGGCGCAGTTGCTTGCTTGCACTCGGTGTGGCTGGATCACTGCTTTAAACCCGAGCCCTACTTCTGCAAATGCAGCACCGCATTGGCACGCAAACACGCAGAAAACAGAATTGCAGGCAGGCGGGCGGGCAACCGACTAGAAACAAACCCGCGCACACACACACACACACATGAAGGCACAAACGGCAAACGCACGACAACGCGATCAAAACAAGCAGGCACACGACCGACCACACGCAGACAGGGAGAGAGAGAGAGAGACAGAGACAGAGACAGACAGATAGACAGATAGACAGATAGACAAACAAATAGATAGACAGAGAGACACGAATACATACAAGCATGCATACATACAAACAAACAAACAAACAGGCAAACACAACGGCCAGCAAACAACACAGAAACAGAAACACGGAAACACGCACATACACACACGCGCACACCCAAACAAACAAACAAAAAACAAAAAACAAACACACAAACACACAAACAAACAAACAAACAAACAAACAAACAAACAAAACAAACAAACAAACAAACAAACAAACAAACAAACAAAACAAACAAACAAACAAACACACAAACACACAAACAAACAATCAGAAAACAAACCCACAAACAAACAAACAGAAAACAAACACACAAACAAACAAACACACAAACAAACAAACAAACAAACAAATCAAACAAACAAACAAACAAACAAACAAACAAACAAACAAACAAACAAACAAACAACCACAAACACACACACAAACACAGGCACAGGCACAGGCACAGGCACAGGCACACGCACACACACACACACCAGCAACACAAACACACAAACACACAAACACAAGTAAGCAACCTCACAAGCACGCAAGCACGCACGCACGCACGCACGCACGCACGCAAGCAAGCAATCAAGCAAGCAAGCAAGCAAGCAAGCAAGCAAGCAAGCCTTGCAAGCAAGCAAGCAAGCAAGCAAGCAAGCAAGCAAGCAAGCAAGCAAGCAAGCAAGCAAGCAAGCAAGCAAGCAAGCAAGCAAGTCAACTAAACAAACAGACAAACTAACAAACTAACACAGAAACAAACCAAGCCGACAACCCAACAAACAAATCACCAAATCCGCTCAACCAACTAACCAACCAACCAACCAACCGACCGACCGACCGACCTACCAACCATCCATGCATCCATGCATCCATCCATGCATCCATCCACCGATCCATCCAATCAGCAAGCCGACAAACAAAAAGGCAAGCAAGTACAGAAAGAAAGGAAATGAAAGGAAGCAAGACTGAACCTAGAAAGGAAGGACGGAAGGAAAATAAAGAAATAGACATATAAGCTGCTGCTTGGGCTGCGGCTAGATAGGGGTATAGGATGAATTACATTGAGGCTACCAAGAAATTCCCAGCATGCAACACTAAAAACTTTGCAGGTCCCAATGCCAGCAACGCCGGATTAATGATCCCTGCGGATGAAGTAGCGGGGGGGGGGGGGGGTCCCGAAAGTGATCAGGATGTTCTCTCAGCCACACTGAGTGGGATCCCAAAATGGAGCTACCCTTCAATGGTGACCATATTGTGTTTGTATATCCGAGAGGAGAGGAAAAAAATGCCCCTGGGGGCAGTGGTTTGGGGGCAGCGGACAAAAAACTAGAATCAGCTGTTCTTCCAAGCCCTGAGATTTCGGTCAAGAGGTGCCAATTGGACAAATACATGTCCATGTGCGATGGTTTAACTTTGCAGCTTTCTCAAGAAACACGGGTCCGAATGCATTGAACTGCCGACCTTGCTGCACCTTGACAGCAACGACGCTATGCAATCCACGTCTCACCTCGCCGCACGCCACGCTGGCGGAACCTGGCGAGCAACGCAGCGACTTCAGCGAAGCCGCAGCCAAGCAAGTACAAAACTAGTTCAGGGCCACCCTGCCGTCTAACATGGGGTACCTACAGGAGGCTAGTGGCAGACAATTTTCGTCCAAACGTGGATTCTGGTGGGCTCCATGTTTGTCGGTGGCAACAAATTCTGTGTCAAGGCTAATTATGTTCCTGCCATGGGGCACGTCGAGCTCGCAGCATCTTGGTCAAGTTTTCTGGTGCAAAACAAATGCGATGATTAGCATTCGCGACATGTCGCCAGGAACTAATTCAAGGCTCTTCTTACGAGAGCAGCTCCTCCCTCCTGGCGACAGCTCCCGCAAGCGCACAAGAAATCCGCTACATTATGAAAGTCAGTACCGTAGCAAGTCTCAGAAGCATACATGAACTGTGCTGATCTGTGCTGCTATTCCACGCGAAGCATAGATCACATCATAGAGCATGTGTCAAAACAGGGTGACCCGAACAATGGTGGCTTTCCTTTTAGCCTCGCTGCAGACAAACCATAAAAGAAGTAAGTACTCTCAAAAACACACGCGCCAGCCTGCACGCTTCGGGGGGCATTTGTCCATCGCGCCTCCTGCAGCCTTTGTGCAGGATTGCGCCAGGGGTGCCACTCCTCCTCGGCGACACGCATTTGCTTCTGCTGATCCGTGGTGAGCAGTCAATATGCTATGAGCAGCGAAATGCCTGAACCAGCCTGGGCTTGCGCAAGTTCTGCCACCAATGAGCTGCCATTTCAAGGAAGCAAACCGCCAAATTTACGGCGATGAGCTTTGAGCTTCGCATGGGTCACTTTGGGCAGCCGCGCAAAGCCCGCGCACTCCGATCGAGCGGCGACAAGTCGTGGCGACTGCCCCTTAGCCAGAGTGACTTGCCGGTCCCACATCTGGTCAGGTAACCCTCAATCGGTGGCTTGGACTTGTGGCTCGAGGATTGGAACCCCTGGCTGACGTAGAGGGTAAATGGGAAACCACCCCTAGCCCCGCCAATCCAACCATGAGTTCGACAAAAGCTGATCTGAGGTAATTACGCAGAACATCTTATTTCTGACACTGTTCCACATTTAGTCTATCCTATAAAATAGCTTTGGAGGAGGCCCACAACGACTAGCCCAACATGAGCACTCAATGAGCGAAGCTGAGATCCTTCTGGCATGTCTGACCTCCCGCGGCTCTTGTGTGACTCCACGCAAAAGGCTTCCCAGCTTCTCAGGGCAAATCCGAGGGTTTCGTAGCCGGCTCGGTGTTCGCCTTTCGCATCCAAAGGATTTGCTGGGGGAAACGGAGCAAAAGGCTTGGCACATCGCCAGCAGGTCTGCACCGCCCGGAGCTGACCTGGGGAGTTCCACCGGCTTTTGCAGCACATAAATAGGACTTCCAACCTCCACCACTCCAACTCAATTGGGGGAAGCCGAGAAATTGCCCGTTTTCGGGGCGCTGGGAAGCCAAAAAGAAGCCGCCCTCAGGGGGTCCAATGTTGAGAACCCATGTCTGTTACATCGGCGCATAGTCACTTGGCATATTCAACCAATAGGTATCTTGAGCATACATTTGATTTGCAGATACCACCCAGGAAATGGGGCCGCACTAGAGAATTCGTGTGCCACAAAAATGGACAGGTGTGCTCGCTCGTTCAAACATGAGGCTGAGACTTCCATTTCAGTCGCTCCGCTGTCCCACTTCGTTTCCAGTATGCGGGGCTCCCTAGATAGCTAAAAACCCCAAACCCTAAGCCAGTTCCGGGTTCCAAATAGCAAGCCAAGTGCCTTGCCCTGCCTCCATGCGCTGCTGCAAGACCTCCGGCGAAGTCTTGGCCCGAAATCGGAATCGGATCCCTTCACGCGGCTTGTTCCTTTTGCTGCTCCTTTCAAACATTCCAACATGGGGCCACAGTTTGGAGAAAGCCCATGTGCGATCAAGTGATGCTTCCTATTTAGTCGAAGCTAACAAATGAAATCATATTGGAAGAGACCCCGGTCATGCTCATTGCAGTGATACTCGTTCAGATCGGTCAGCCTCCCTCCTCCCACAGCGGCTCACCAACCCGCCAGCCGCCCCCCACGTGCGCGCAACCAAATCTGGGGCAAACTTCGACCATCTGCAAGAAGTCAACCAAAGCGGCAAAAAGTGAAAATGTTCCCCTTATTTCTGCCTCTGTACTGCATTTGTGTGGGCCAGCAGCTAGAAAAAAGGTCCAAGTGTGGCAACCCACCTCCCGTCCCCCAAGCTCCAAACACTTGAGCAGCGTCGAGGTGCTTGGTGGGCCTAAGCTGCAAATTAGCCATACATGACATGCCAGAGCCTCCAGCGGTTGTTAAAGTGTCAACCCTGGACCTTGGTTTATCTACCCACAGCTGGCTTGGACCTGCATGGTCCATGGTTGTAAAGGGGCTGAACAAAAACCCACATCGTGGCACAAAACCACACCCAAGGCTTCAAACGTTGTGCTTGTGCCATCTTTTACCCGGAAACGCCAGACCTCATCTTCGTTCGCTCCTTTTGAACCCGGCACTCGCGCCTGTTGCCTCGCTCGCGCATTTGGCGCGCCGCGTCGCAGGGCTTCAGACGTTCAGCGCCTCACCCTTGGCGCCAAAGAAGCCGGTGCCGATGCGGGAGCCGAGGCCCCCTACCAGGCCACCCGCCTGCCAACAGACGACTCGCGACCAGCTCGGGATCGACTAGAAGACGTGAGTGAGACACGGGTGAAACCCGAAAGCAAACCATGAAATGATGGAAAGCAATATGGTCGGCCTCAAGTGAAGAGGAACCATTCCAGGACCAGGCTCCAACGCATTGTCATGCCAACCTAGTTGCCCTTCCCAGCGCACAACCCCCCCTATAACTCCCCAAGCAGAGGCTAGAAAAAGACACGGCAGATTCGGAACATCAATTCGTTTGTGGAGATCCGTTCAAATTTCAAACAACACCCCAAAGCATGCCATGTTTAAAACGACCTGATCAAGCCAAAGGTCATCAAAATGACTTTTGGGCCCGCTGGTTTCCCTTTGGGTAGCTTGAGGATGCACCGGCATTCACGGGTTGATTCCCAATTTTCTTCTGCTGTCGTTCTCTTTAGAAGCCAATTTTCCCGGCTCCAAAGCTGATTTGAAGAGAAGGATCCCTGAAGAGAACCTGGAATACACAGAACAACAATCTGTTCTGACTCTGCTCCATATTTCGACTATCCTGAAGAAACAAATGGAGAGCGGGGTCCGCCTGCTGCATCAGCGACTGCGGGCGCTCAGCGGCCTTGCGCGGCTCCAGCCGCCTCGAGATGCGGGACGATCCGATCAGACTGGCCTGGGGGCCCTGCAAATCCACATGAAACTAAATCAAACAGGACAGGAGGTCGCTTCCTTCTGAAAATAGTGTTTTGGGATGTTTTGGGGCTCCATGCTAATCTGCTGGAGGGTACTCCTCTGCAAATGAGCGGTTTTCCCCCGAAAACAAGTGAGTTTTGCAATTTGCATTCGATTCTAATCTGAAAGGGGGGGAATGATGTTTGTTGCTGGTTCAAAGGCCACATGACTAGTGTGGCGAACCGGGTTTGATTCCGAGACATGGGAGTGCTGCCAACCGAATGGCTTTCCTCTCGGGTTGCAACAACTGCGCTCCGCCACTGCGAGCCATGAGCTACCATGCACACCAGCCGTAACGCTGTATGTGTGGCATGATGATGAGCAGGCGCATGGTACCAATGACTGTAACCAATTTCGGTCATGATCACAAGCTGAGGAGTGGTTCAGCCTGCTCCATCAGTTTCTCAAACACTCCAGGAACGCGCCAATTTTCTGCCCGTGGTCAACTGATGTCAACTGCCTTCCTTCCCAGGCCTGTCAAGGTCGGACATGGCATTGACGTTCCTGAGCAGGGCGTCGGCTGTGTGTCAACCGATGCAGCAAGCATCTCGATGCTTAGTCGAGGTGGACACCCCGCTGTTTGCAAATATTTTGGCTGAAATGGTGCTTTCCTGCTGAGTTGCGGGGGGAAGCTTTTGTCATTGGCGGACACCCTGACTACGCAAGAAACAAGAAAAACAAATGTTGCCAACCAATGATGGAACGTGTGCAATATCGGCCCAAACCACGACTGGATATATCAGTGCGTTCTCCCATTAATAAGCTGCTTTGAGGGAACGCAGCCACGGTGTCTCAATTTGTAGCTACACAGCCATTGCCATTTAGGCTATCGTCAGTCACTTCAACCCAAACTTCTGCGAGCCGAGGCACATGGCCACAGGTAGCAGGGGGAACCGCGGCAGGACAGGTCGCAATGGTGCGGTAAAGCTCACTTGCAACTCGAAGCCTTCGTTCTCGCCTGCGACCAAACACTTCTCAACCGCCTTCGCATCACTGCGGCAAATGGGGTCCGAACGCGTTACTGGTTTGCAAATTGGTTGGGTTGCACATGGCGTAGCTCCGAATGGGCTCGGGGAAAAAGCTGAAGACACAGGCGCAATGCCATTGCCAGTGGCAAGGAAAAGATCAAGGCGTGACAAATGATCATCCCATGCTAAACGTGCTTCAGCTTCAGGCCTAGTAAAAGCAGCTGAGTTCGGCCCCTGAACCTTGCACTAATTGACTTCACCTTGCAACTGTCTGTTCAAAGAAATACCTTGCACTGCTCGGGCCCCCCCTTGGCATTGACAAAGCCGAGCGGGCCAACCATTGAGGGCTTCTCGAAATTGTGGACCCTTTTTGGTTAAGAAGGGAAACCAAAAGGAAACCACCACCTCTATGAGGGCCCCTTTTGACACAAAGCCCATTCAGCTCATCATCAAACAAAGCGCCTGCATTGATGCCCTTGCTGTTGGATCTCGTCACCGGCGCTTGCGAGAGGAACCTCGCTAACTAACGCTCGGAACTCGGCTGCATCCACCAGGTGATTTAGAGGATCCAAATCCTAAAGGTGCTTTTTGGATGTTGCTACCGGAGCCCATCACTGAAGCACACTGCACCTTGTGAATGGCATTTCACAGGCACATTGATCAACATGCAAACCGCACAGCAAGTAAACTGAATCAGCCGTAGCCACCCGTAGAGCGGATTCTGCAGGAAGAAGGGAGCAAGCAACACTTTGGTCTCTTGCACGTGGTTGTTGACTGATGCCTTCCTGAGCTGTCAAGATCAAACCACTTGAAGCCCATCCTCCAGGACTTTTTGGAAACTGCCGTTTGCAAAAGCATGTTTCCTTGAATGTTAACCCACAGCCAAATCGTCTCCTGCACCCCTAGAACCAGTCGAGGCCTTTTTTTTGTGTCAAGTCTGCGCCCATGTTCGAGGCTTATACGAACAATTCAACATAATGACATCATTCCTGCGTCAAATTGAGTTGCTTACGGGAGCGTTTATGTAGAGAACCCGTTGCCTGTGGAAGCCTCACTTGGGATGAGGGAACCTGACATCGCCAAAAATGACCTGACGTTAACTTCGGACCATGCGAATCAGGAATCACCCTCAAATGGACTTGGGGCTGAACATTTGACCAACTTGGTAGCGGCTCTAACCTTCCCTACCCCTGAACGTCAGTTTCACTGTGGTCTGGTGGGAAAGAGTAACTAGGAATAACCTGAACGTTTGTAATACATCCAACACCCGAAATAGGGAATCCCCAACTCAAGGACCTTTACCGGGCCTTGTTTTCAAACCCAAAAGGTCCTCTACGAACCTTTTTGGACAACACCCTTGAGACCAGTTCAAGCCGCAGTAGATCCTGGTACAGCAGCCGATCCACAGGGTCAGAGAAAGCCACTGCTTCCTGAGCTCGAGGCGAGCTGTCACTCGGTCTGAGTCCCTTCAGCCGTCATTTGAAGGGCTCTCGGGCAGTTTTCCCGCTTCTCCGAAGATGCTGATTGATTTTGGGGGGTCGCGGCGGTTTTCTTTTTTTTTTCCCCTGCATTTTCGGCCGCCCCGTTTTCGGCAGGAGGCCCCCTGCGCGAGGAGGTCTCTGAGGTGCTCCAAGGGTTTGGATCCAGCGACGGCTGCCGCGGAGAGGGTGATGCGCAAAAAGTTCAAATCCTTGGAATTATTCAACGCTTGCTCAAAATGGCGGACTGCTTCTTGGCGCCTAGGAAACCAAAAAAAGAAACCTCCGTTTTGAGAAATCCTTCTTGTCGTTCATGTGAAACTGCCCATCAAGCCAGTTACAGTACTTCGAATTCAAATCATGCAAACCAGCTTGTTCAAATTGTCGTGATACCATCAAAGCACCACTTTGTAGTTGTCTCTCGTGCTTGTAATTTGATCCGTGTGCCATGAAGGAACAAACAATCTGTCCAAATAGCACTTTAGCGCGGCCCGAGCAACGAAAAGCCACTGCAGCAGGTGCGACATTCCTGCAGGCGCAGCGATTTGTAAAGTACGAAGGCTGCAGGCAACAAACTTAGCACGCACCGTGTGAACTTGGCGGATGCTAAGTCATGACATCTTGGACTGGCGGAAGTTGGGACAGCTCCGAATACTTTTCAGCAACAAAGGCAGCCTTGCACCTTCACACAGCCAAGAACAGAAAGCGGCAACTATCACCAAACACCAGCCTCCACAAACCTTCTCTGGCTTCCCCTCAACACCCCACCTCTACAGAAGGAAGCTCACCTTACAGCGGCACCGGTGATGTTTCAAACTGCCCAAACCCAGTGGGAAACAGTGGGACCCCTCCAAACTGAAGCCACACAGCTTTCCCTGGCCCAACATCGAGTCCTGACCGCTTCAGGCGCCCAAGGTCAGCTGGTCTATCCTCAGGTAACATGTCTCTCGTCTGTCAATGTGTCCCTGACCCGTGAACAAGCTGGTGCAACTCTAGCAAGCGCCCCACCTCCATTCTGAGAAAATAGTCCAACTAGGCGCGCAACTACCAGGCAACGCTGGTACCCAGTGAAAAACCACATTGCAGCAGCGGCAAGCAAGCCAAGCAAAACAAGTGCAAGCCAAGCATAGCACGATCAAAACAAAAGCAACAGCACCAGAAGCAGAGCAAAACTTGCCATGCAAAGTAGTGAGCTAGCTTGCCGCCAAGTAAGGCCAGCCAGGCAAGCCAGGAAGCAAACTGTGTCCATACATGTTGATCCCTCTGGGCCCAAATTCCCCACCTAAAGCATGTTCACCAAAGAGTCCCGAATGATAATTTGCATCACCCATTAGGGCATTGGCCCAAAATGAAGGGACATATTCATAAGTCCTTTTTGAGATGAATCCAACTCGAACAAATCATCGCATTTCACAGCGGCCCCGCCTCATAGGCTGCCGCAAAGCACTCCGCCAATGCTGCCTTCAGAGCAGCGGCCACGGCGCTGCCTTCACTGAGGCTGCGGTGGTAGCTTGCGGGGCCAAATTTACTTGGGTGGGACGCCTTTTTCTACCGTTGCTGTCACGTCATTGGAGCCAGAAAGGATTCTCTGTACTTTCTGGGCTCTTCAAAATGGTCATCCCGAAGGATTCAGGAATGAGTTTGAACGACCCGGTACCATTTTCACCTTGGTAAGGGAATCCAGCAGGAAAATCCGACTGTTCGGATCCCCCTATGTTGACGCATGCAAGCATGTAATCCTTGCAGCACTCGCCTACGATTCCCTCTCTTCAACACAAGCCTATGGGAGCCTCCCGGCCAGGTTGGAACTGGCCAGGGAACAATGAAAAAATCAGGGGTCACCCCCTTCCCCGCGCGTTCAATAGGAGGGTCTGGAATCTGGAAAAGTACAACTTCTCCTCCAACCCACTTTGGTTAACCTTTCACAAATCCAGAATCCAAGAACTCCCGACTAAAACATCACGAGTTCGGTGAGCTCGCAGGACCGTTCTGGATTGTGTAGCACCCCCTTCCCCCAATTGCAACAGGGTCCCCTACATTCCCCGGTTGAAACATCACACCACCAACATCAAACTCCCTTTGAATGGCCCCTGCAAAGTGAACGCCGGTGGCAAGCGGGTCGCCGTCCCGCGCGCCTTGGAGCTGCGCAGAGGCAAGGCTTTGCGCGGCCAGGCAGAGGCGCTCGAAAACGAAGGGGGAAGATTGGATGGGGACAGCGACGGACTTCCCCTGCCAGGAGGGGCCATTTTAGCAAGACATCCAGAAACAAAAAGTGTTTGAGGAAGTTTGCGCCAACAAGTCCCCGAAATTCAGTGGGGCGTCTCGAAACTTCCCCAATGGCTTTTATGGGTTTCCCACCGAACTTTCCCTGGCCGGAGCCATTTTAGGTCTCAGACCGATTAATTGAAAAGCCATGAAAAGCCTGATGTGAAGCAACCTAGCGGGTCCATCTTACAGGGCTCCCTCATCTACATCTTGCTTCCCAGGGGCGAACAAAGTTGCTTGGACGCAAGTTGGGCCACTGTTTCAGGCGAGTCGCGCCGCACTTTGGCTCCAAGCCACGGGTGGCCGGCTGACAGTGCCCCCAACGGATCCCAGTTTGGATAAACTGGCTCTCCGAGTTTTTGGTAAAGTGGGGACGCGGGAGTTAGGCAGGTTTTTCCAAGCCGAAAGCTGGCAAAGACTCTCACAACGCAATGGGCCTCGCCCTCTTTGGCGGGGAACTTGGCGCTGCCCCAGCCACAGCAAGGACCTCAGGAAAAGAAGCTGGGGCATGCGAACGGGGTTGCAAATTCGAGATGCATATGGGCCTGTAAGCTGAAAATCCCTGTAAAGCCAGGTGGGCCAAGGGGAATCGGTGTTGGGCGCTTGGGCGCTGCTGCCCGAAGGCATTGATTGCCATGGCCATGCCAGTCATACTGGACGTGGATTTGCGCTGAGCTCGGCTTAGCAATCTGTGAAGAGGAGTTTGGGTGTCTTGAGCAAATCACAATCCGTCGCCACGACCCTTCGAAGTGAAATCGCGCAGCCCCACGACGCTTGCAGCCTGCCCTGCCCTGCCAGCTGCAATGTGGAAAGCTGTCCGAGTCCGGCGCATGATGTAACTGATGTAACTATGTAACATCACATTACCACCTAGGCATCCATGTGTCACACCAGTTCGTGGCAACAAACAATTGCATTCCTTGGCTTTTTTGAAGCTGCAGCTACGGGGTATGTGTCAAAAGCAGCTTCCCCACCCCCCAGCCCCCCAACCCGTTTAGCTTCCGCGGTTTTCCAGCTGGCTTCCCTTTTATCTCCGACCGTCTGTCGAGCGGGCACGGCGAACAGTGCGCCGCCGGAAAAGGGCCGTGCAATGTCAGAAAATTTCCTAGCTCCCATCCCTGCGGTGAATTCCGGAACGCTGGCACGAGCCTGTCCCTCACCGATGGGTCGAGTCTCAAGAGGATGGACTCAGAGGGGGTAAAAATGCATGCAACACTACGAATACCTCAAGAGCGCTTACTTACCGATCCAGGTGAAAGTGGGTGGCAAGCTGACGAAGACAAGCGGTATAGCTATTCAAGCACGCCAGCGTGTGCCTCGCAAAAAATCCCGCATCGGCGAAAAGAACCTGCGGCACGGCGCAGCGGATATGCTAGGTTGGCTGCGGTCAGCAGTAGTAGCAGCCTCTCAATGAATGAAATCGGCTCAACTGTGTGAAGTATCATCCCACTCTGAGACCTGTCGAACCAAAGCTTCAAAGAAGGCAGCCGGGGCAATTGTGGTATGACCCGATCTGCACCCAATCCAGAAGCAGTTGCTCGCAGATACTCCCGTATACTCCCGCAGCTGGTCCTCGGGCGCAGCTTCTCGTCGGTGCTGGGCGACGGCTAAATAAAAAGCACAGATTATGCAGACTCGATGTCTCCATGTTCTTTGCCGACCCTGTTCTTGCTGGGCAAGAGTCATGAACCGGGACTTGGCATGGAACGGACCAAAGGTGCGGCACGAGCAATGATGTCATTCCACGTGTTGTTCGATGTCCAGGAGAAGATCCATTGAACACTGACAGTTCCAACCTCCTGGCAGGGTAGCAATTGCCAAAGGCCGTGATTAGCCGGAGTGCCTTTGAGGCAAGTCGTAGCGCCTGTCAACATTGCCCGAGTTGTTGTAACTGTGCTCCGCAAGCGAAATGCTACGCCCATTTGGGAAAGCAGTTGCGACACCGGTAGGTGCATTGATGACGCCCCACGAGGCAAGGGCCAACGTTCTATCTGCAAAAGGAACGCCGCTGCCGTCGCGCGCCGTTCGAGGGGCCTGACTGGCAGACGGATCCAGACGGTATACACAAGTTTCAGGTCTCCCCCACAACAATATGTCCAGGGAGCCTGCACGAACCCAATGCTGTTGTGTGTCAGGAAGCTGGAATAGTCGACACAACGCCTGCTTCGTAACATCACACTTAGACTGCTGCCACGCCGAGACGCAGGCGCCCTCGATGATGCAGTATGTCTGTGCGACCTGCAAAGGCGACACGTCAGAGAGTTGGTGCAAAGTTGTTTGTCGGTCAACGCCAAGCAGATCTGAACAGGACTTCCGGTGTCCGACGGAGCTGGCATGCGTCTGAGGCTGGTCAAGGGCGTTGTTGCCCAAAAGTTTAGATTGTCAAATGTGCCTCCGTCATGATCCTGGAAAAAGGGGGGGGGCCAACAGTACTTTGGTGAAAAGCGCGAGCAGCTTGTGAAATGGACCGGCCAATTTCTCGCCTTGTCTGCCGGCAATAATGTACGCCACTTCCTTCCCACACATACGCCGAAAATCGCGCACCGCCCTGCGCAACTGACAAGTAGCCAGAGTCTGACGAATTGTAGAACATGAAGAGCTTGGATAGGCTAGGGTGAATGATCGGGATCAGTCCAATCCCGGCTGAGCAGCAGATCATGTTTGTGTAGTAGCGGATGACGTCATCCGTAAGCCCGCGAGCATTCTCCAAGGGATGGCCATGAGAACATACCAGGGAAGCAGGCGCTCCAAAAATGTCAGCATGAGTGGTGGTACAGGTGCCAGCAAACCTTCTGCGTGCGTCGCTGCCCTGCGTGTTGCGTTGAAGGCTGACGACAAAGTTGAGCTCGTTAGTGCCACAGGCGCGAAGTGCGTCCACAATTGATCTTGGTGCACGATCATTGGTCAGGGGTGGTATTTTCTGCTTCTTCGTGCTGGACGTGGGTTGGTAAGTGACATCCGGACGGAGCTGAGGGTGCACGAGGGTGAGATAGGGTGAGGATCGGACGTTGCCCCTGGCCCGTGTTATCTTTCAGGACATCGTGCTTGTTCCCCCACGCGTGATGGATGCGCTCAAAGAGAAGCTGGTTAGCCTCAGGTTGAGGTGGCGTGTGGATACCATAGGGAGCCGGTTCGTTGTGACCATCGAAAGTGCAGTAGATGAAGCAGGGAGTGCGTGGGATTCGGCTTCTGAGAAGGTGCTCCTGAAACATTCGTACCGCTTCGGCGGGGTGTATGACCTGTTTGTGGTTCAGGGCGTTGGCGCAGTTTCGCAGGATGTCGTCGGAACACGCTCAAGAATGGCCAGCCGCCCCAAAGTGTGCGTGAGCGTGGGTCAAGCCATTCCCAGGCGTCTCCCTTATTCTCTATTTTCCCGAGTAGGGCTGGCATGGCAAACCCACGCTGGCCGTATGAGCGTGGCTCCTCGTAACCTGATGAATGCGCTGAGCATCCGGTGCATTGATCCAGCCTGACCTGCGTGCCATCCATGATTTGCTGGAGGTGGCCAAAGGCGAGTTCACTCCGAATGTGATGATCCATCTGGAGGGGGTTAAAGGCCGACCCGTTTTCTTTGACCATGGATTCTATGCTCTTCGGTGGCCTTTTGAGGGATGGAGATTCGGTGAACGAGGTTGTCGATGTTTGCATCTGCACTGATGGCGCCTTCCTTGGCACCCGGATCCCTGACGGGGTGGACATTTGCCCAGGACGTTTCTCCCCGTACGGTTTTCGGCTGCTGCCTTTGAGCCCGCCGGTAATCGCTGCTTGGGCCGACAGCTTGGCTTCCCTTTTAAACACACCCAAAGAGTGGAAAAAAAAACGGCTGAACCCCGCGTGCAGAAAAGCGACCTCCGGGCTCGGATCGCCTGAGCTCCGGGGCTGAGCTGGGCTCCGGGCCCACCTCGTCATCGGCCAATTTCCAGAAGGAGCCCAGGGAGGCCACCGGCTCATTGGCCCCCACCACCGCCCTAAGCTTCGCTTCACTTCGCTCCAGGATATTCAAAAAAAACTGACTGACCTGAACCGGACTGGCTATGGATTTGCTTGGAACGTAGTGGAACACCTCCTGGAACGGTTGATGGGTAGAAATCCACATGTCAACGTCCAAGGCTGCAAGGGGTTCTCAATTAAACCCCAGATCCATTTCGGACCCAAACTCCCTAACGGGGAACCAAAGTCCCAACACCACACCGAGGAAAAAGAAAGACAGAAAGAAAGAAAGAAACAAACAAAACAAAGAAAACAATGAAAACAAAGAACAAAACACCTAAACAAAAGAAGACACCTTTCAAACGTCATCAGAAACTGCGGCAACTCAGAAATCGCTGGCCTGGCCCAGGTGTAGTGCACCTCTTCTGCTCGTCTCTGAAGGAGTTCTGCAATCGCGGCCTGGCTTCGGTTTTCCCGTCACCCGCCTTCTTTGCTGGAGAAAGGTCGGTCTGGCACCCCGTTTCCCAGGCTCCATGGCAATGTGAGGACGGTGTATTCGGTTTTGAAGGTGAACTACTGAACAAGGGCAGCAATGGATGTGACACATTAATGTTTGACTTGAGAGAGGGCGGACAGAAAGCTGGTACTGCTTACCGCAAGTGCCAACGCCACCTTTCTACCAACCTAATTGAAACAAGTCCTGTTCGCAGCTCCCCCCCCCCCGTCAACCAGGATCGTTGCAATTATAAATCTAGGAGGACGTGGAACAGTTCAGCCCGGACGCGGCAATCAAAGAAAACGCAGTTGCAAACCTCAAAGAAATCCTCTTCGCCTTTTCGGGAACAGATCCAAAGCCGAGGAAAAGGGACACCTTATCGCAGCTGGGAACCCGCCATCTTCCCTGGGCTGGCCCCATAGAACTCCTGGCTTCCGGCGGCGGCCTTCTTGGCCACGGCAGCGGGTCCAGCGCTCGCAGCTGTCTTCAAGGCACTGCCTGACGAGGGCCATGGCTTTCTGGAAATCCAAGCTGATCGAATTTCGTCTCAAAAAGCCCAACCTGGACCCCCCACATGATGTGGACATTCACCCTTTCTGTACCCAAGAGGTTACGTCCCATGACTTCACTTTACAAGATGTTTGCCTTGGCACAAGTAGCAACCTGAAACCTGTTCAACCCGGCTAGTGAGGGCACTCTAACCCGAGGAGCTTGCCTGAGGGACTGCACGGAAACAAACCGCCCGACTTGGCTCGTCGCGCGCCACCCTAGAGGCTCCAACAAGTGGCAACACAATTATGCTCAATGTGTACTGGCTCGGCCCCAGGTGCAATACGATGATATTTTAGTGCGATTACGCGGGCACTGTGCATCGCACTCCGTTCTGTGTCGTCTGGAGGCAAGTCATTTCGGGTATGCAGCTACTCACGCGGCGATACCTACGCGGCGATAGTTATGTGCAAGAGTCGGCGGTGCACAGCCACCAGTTGTTTGGTCAACACATGTCGGTGGTAGCCTCCCTAGGCATTGCAGCACAGGATCCGCAGAGTGCCCTTGTCATGCTAGGTGGTCATTGCCCAATTTGGTCATTGCTTTAGAGGTATACAGCTTGCGATGCACATGCATCTTCACTTGCCAGGCTTCCTTTGCCTTTGGACCATCTGCCGGTGTCACGCAATTCTGCCGGGCACAGCTCAGTGACGAAAGAAAAGCCAAAAAGGTAGTCCACTGTTGGTTTGGGGAGAAGGGGGGTCAGCCCAAACAAACAACCCGATGTGGGTTTGTCTCAAAGTAGCTCAACCACCATTTGGGTGTTGCTTTTGGTTCCCCCTCAGAACTAAGCCTATAAAAAAAGACACACCCATGTCTTTGACCTGAAGCACTGACGGCCCGTCGGCCTCGCCTAATCGCGTGGGAGCGTTGCAGTCCGAGTCAGCTGACGACCTCACGCCGTCACGATCGACCAACCAGTTGAAAGAGCAAACAAAACCGTTCCGGTTGCAACACAAGGTGCCGAAAGGTGGGACTAAAATCGATTTGTTTGGGGTTGATTCCGTTTTAGGGTATGACTGAACAACTGGGTTGTTCTCTAGTCCTTTCACTGTAAAAAAAAGCAATACACGGCAATGACTTCTGCTTCAAGCTTTTGGGAATGCAAGCTGAGACGCAGTCACTCCAGCATGCACAAAGACTTGCACTTCACTGCGACTGAACAAATGCAACGTTTACTACAAACTGAGGAGCGCCTGAGATAAGGTAGCCTGTGATAAGGACCTTTATTGCCAGCTTGCCCCGGAATCGGTAGAATCGCTCGCCATCAGAAACATGGACCATGCAGCATGGAACCCTGCCATGAAGTCTTGCAAGTTGGAAATGGCCGAATCGCCACTCGAAGCCGTGGAAAGCTCAAGCAGTTCAGTGAGCGCCGTCTCTAGCATGATCTAGCATGACATCGGCCCAAACAAACAAAATTACGCAGGTTTCCCGAAGAGGATGTCCAATTCGTAGATGAATGTAGGATCCCAAACAAATTGCCCGCATCTTGGATTCCGGGATCATGGGATGTGGGCAATTTGGATGCCCCTTTTCGCCCTCCCCAAACGAACAGTAGACTCAGTTGCTCGTGGCCGTATCCACTGGCGACTGGAGCCAACGCATCCCAGGCACAGCAAGGCTTCCACAGCAAGAGCTGCCTGCAGGGCGTCCTTCTGCGAGATCGCCTGAACGAGGCGACGAGTGGTCTCCACTTGGTAAGTGAACAAGCCCATAGTTTTCAAATTTGTGGACATGTCCTTCAAGGATCCTCGCGATCGCATGGTGCATGAACAATCCCTTCAAAGGAGACATAACTTGATCCTCAGGGAGTGAGGGGTGTTGGGAATGAATTGGAAGGGGATTCCCTGGGAACTGGATCTTCAGTTCAGCGTTCCAACTCATTCCCGGAATGTGAGAACCAGCAAGACTTCTGGTTCCCATCTGCAACTTGAATGTGCATACAGCGGGAGCTGACCCCTTGTGCCAGCCCGCCAATCACGGCCCCGAAGAACTCCAATGCTTCGAGGGAAAGTATTGGCAGTGATTGACAGCAATGCAAACATATGCAACCGCATAAGCGCTTCTTTTCGCGCGCAGGAATGTCAGTGCAACCGAAAAATCCAGGCCATTCCCAAGCTAGAGCCTAGAGCCTGTCATTGGGGCGAGCAGGCCGTCGTGAGACGCAGGCGTAGGCGAGGGCTGTCGTGAGATGCGTGTTTTTACGAGGTTACCATTTTCAGGTTCAAATGGTTCAACTAAAAGAAAAAGGGTTTCACCGCCGCATCGGGAAATGAATGCCAAGACAGCCCTCAGCGTCCCATCGCTGGTTTTTGGCGGAGGGACTCCAGATATCATTCCAATTCTTCGAAAGCAGGCTCTCTCCTGCTCTTCGTCGATTTGCAGCACCACTGGTGCTTCTGGATGCAGTCCGGTTTGAAGGTGCAAGGAAAAGAAAGGAAGCAGTTGGTACCTTCAGAAACGTCAAGGCCTCGAGCGCTGACATTGCAACATGCAAACCGGACACTAACTCCCGCGGCCTTGGGCCGGGTCCAGACTTGCTCAAATTAGAAACCTCTCGCGGAAGTGAAACTTGGATCTCTTTTGAGTCAAAACTTGGCAGTCGTTGGGGGTCTTCTCCTTGCCCTTACACTAGTTGAACAGCATTCTTCCCCTCAAGACTTGCCAAGCCTGCGCCCAAGTGGCTTGCCACTAAGATGCCAAGCTAGACAAGAAGCCGCAGCCGAAGAGTCAGCACAAGAAGGCAACAGCGTTGCCAGAGGATGGGGCGGGGCTTACTCGTGACATGTTGGTGCAGCTCAAGCTGCGGTGCTTGCGCACTTTTGGTCTCCCACGCCATCCGGGTTATGAGCTTGAGTGGGGCCGGCCAAGTCAATGTCCACCTTTTTCCGTGTGTTACTTAACCCCCCTAGGTTGTTGTCTGCGTTTGGTTGGGCTTTGGGACTACCACCCGGCAAACAACAGCAAACACACACACACATCAACACAAATACTAGCTCGGTACTCAAGCCGAATAGAACTTCAAGAGCAGGTGCAAGCGCACTTTTTCCCAAAACTGCTCCCCCAAGTCAAGCTCCTAACGTAAGCGTCGATCCTGCAGAAAGTCGCGACCCTTCTGGCACAGGCGAAGGGCTAACATTGCCTATGGTTTGTTGCAGCTGGCCTGACATGCTTGTCAGCAGCTCAACTTGTTGCCCTTGAGGTGGCTTTGTCTCGGCTTCCCTATCGCGGGCCAGCCTCCACACGCAAGCAGTCATGAACTCCCTACAGCTGCGCAGGCGCGGTGACGCGGGTCCAAACTCCTAGTTGGAAGCAACCACCACGCGCGGTTTCTGAGACCTCAGGCCCTCCCGGCTTCGTTCACCACGCTCCGCCTCGCATCCTTGAGCTTCTGGACCTGCAGGGTCCTCTCTTCACCGCCTTGTCACAGTTCAGAGGGTCTCCATCATCTTCTTGAGTTCACGAGAAACGAGATGCTGCCGTGACATACGCCGCGCTCCAGGATTCTTCCTGCGCCCTTTGTCAATCTTCATCTCGTCGGGGCTTTCTCGCACAAACTTCTCCATGTCTACCTTCTCCAGACCGTTTTCGACCCAAATCCGGCGTTCATTGAAGCGTTCTGGTGGTTGGCCTTGACGCGGCGCTTATGATTGTCCACTATCAAAAAACTGTCTAGTTGTTTGCACCAGCGCAAGTCTTTGAGGAATCCCTTGATGTGAATGAAGAAGAATGTGGGTTTGTAGGCTGCCTCAACGTTCAGTCAAAAATCTGGCAACCCGCAGCACGACAAACTTATCTCCACCAGCTGTTTGACCTCAAGGTGCTCGCGGCCACCTTGGCTTTGTTTGCACGGCGCCGCCCGCCAGAAGCACCGACTGAGTCCATTCGTGTAGGTGGGCTGCTGTCTTGAATCTCCTTCTCGTCGGACATGCTTGGGTGTGCTGTGGCGCAGCTAAGGGGCCTTGCTCCTCTCTTTCTCAGCTCGAGGCCTGTCTCGAACTCCCATAGCGTCCACCATCCCAGAACGGTCCCCTTCGCTGCTTTGACGCCCTCTATGGCGCCAAGCCGGAACTCGTTCGAGGGCTCCGCTACCACTGTCGATCCTTCAGGAAGTCGCGACCTTTTTGCCTCGCACCAGGGGCCCCTGCCCTCGGCCAAAACGGCTTATGGTTTGATGCAATTGGCTTCACCTGGTTTAAGGGCGCCAGGCCTCAATGCTGTTTGTCTTATATTGTTGAAACAAGTAGCTCTATACTTAGTTGCTTTAGAGGCCCTTTCCCTGAAGAAGTTTGTGAAATCTTTATGGGTCTTCACGTTTCCATATCACACATACTGATTCAAATGGAAACCCAATTGAACATCTCAAAAGGAAGTAGGCAAAGCTAAACCAAAGGGAGGCTCAAATCCAACTTCAAAATGGCGCTCCATTATCATTAAGCCCAATTGAAACTCAAATCTAATAGTACTAGGTCAAATGTTAACCCAACTCCAATCTCAAAACGAGTCGCTCAAAGCAACTGCTTTGCAAGCTTAGGCCAAGCAAGTCTAATCAAAATTGGTCATGAATTGCTCCTGGGAGGGTCTGTGGGAGGTTAATTCATGATAGGTGGCCATTAGCGTCCTTTGGACGTTGCCCGGAGCCAAGCTCGTGGCTCAAGACTGCCTTCCCGGCAAGCACAAGAGTCGGGTCGGAAAACTTGCCAGGCCAACTTGAACCAGTCCCGAACCATTTGGGAGGGCCTTCTCTATCTATGGAAACGGCACATGAATTCTCAAAACTATTCGAACAGAGGGCGGGCGTCACACCCATCACGCCTCTTTAGTTGGCCACTGTGCTGGCTCTGTCTACTGCACCGCATTGGGCGTAACATGGGTGATCAATACTCGCGCCATTGCGCTACGCATAACTTTATCATTGAGCCTTGCGCCAGGCAAGGCAAAGACTCCGCGACAGGACTCGCGCGTCAGACTTGGAAGCCCGGGCTCCCGTTGTTGCTTCTGGTGGTGGTTCGCCTTGTCATGGGCGATGCTGTAGCGTTTTTGGAAATGGCTTCCAGCTGCTCCTGGACACGTGGAGCGGCAAAACAAATAGCGCAGCTCCTGTGCAAGTATTACAGGATTCAATCAAAGAAAGGGCCGAAGGGAGAGTGTCAAAATCGAAAACATGTAACTAAAAGGGAAACACATATATAAACTTGGGTGTGAACCCTTGCACAAGGATGTATGAAGCCCCAGTTGGTTGTTGTCAGTTCTGGCGTAATTGTCAGCAACCGGCCACCTAAAGAGGTTGGAAGTAACTCGGTTCAATTATGGTCATACTGCCGACAGTGTCATGGCACTAGTCTGCAAGACCATGTTTTTGAGCATGCATTTTGAGTGTCATGCCCTGCCTGTGCAACTTTGGCTTTCTACAGAGCTCCCTGCATGTCCCCCCCCCCCAAAAAAAAAAAAGCCGCAAGTGGCCAAACGGTGAGCTGTCCTTGATCTCAGAAAGCGTCAAGTCCAGTTCCTTGATCGCGTCTCGGGTAATCTCATTCTCGAAGGCCATCTTTGCCACATCGAGGCTCTTCCTGGGCTAAAGCAAGCAAGCAAGCACGCACGCAAGCAAGCAATCACCCAGCCAACCAGCCAACCCAGCCCAACCCAGCCAAGCAAGCAAGGAATCGAGCAACCAATCAAGTAACCAAACAGCCAACTAACCAAGCAATCAAGCAAGCAACCAAGCAATCAGCCAGCCAACCAATCAAGCAACCGGCAAGACCCAATTCCCACTTCGTTGCTTGCTGGCTTCGGCGCAGAAGGTTGCTAAGTCTACACATAGCACGCAGCGGTTATGCAATTGAATGTTATGCGTTCTGCAGTCCTATCCCAGCATAACTGAAATGGGCATGGCTTGTTCTTCTGCGGACTCCACTTCTGATAGGCCAGCCCACAATATTGCTGTACATGTGGCAAAGGTGAGACAACATCCGCTGTCCGGGGGGTTCACCCAGCTGTGTAACCTAATCTAATGATTAATTTCACTGCCCAAAGAGCACATTGCAAGCAAGCTTCGCTGGGCCGTGGAAACGCATACAACCCGTAACGAACTCCTCCATATCTATGGTCCCGCTGCCGTCCGCATCTATGACCTGGCAACGAGACGCCAGTTGTGTCACTGGCTTACTCGCAGTTGTACACGCGTCTAACTCGAGATTTTGCTGGCAAACGGTTACACGTATTTCAGAGACTGCGCCGGGCCTGATCACAAAAGCCCTTGTCGATTAAATCGGAAACATTGCTGGCATCTTGGCGGCTATTACTATTACCCCCCGTGCGCAAAATCTAAGATGTTGTTAATTAGTGGGAAAGACACGCGTTACCCAAAATTTCCCAAACAATCAAGGAGTCAAAGATCCAACCAAGCCAGGTATGTTTGTCATCACCTCCATAGGCAATGGTTGCGGGGGGGTTCCGCCGCGGTTGCCGCAACTGTTCTGCATACTGGGCTGGAACTGCCAAAGCATGAGCAGAAATTCCGGATGCTTCTCAAAAAGGCTTTGACAAATCGATTGAGTGAAAGATGGCACAATTTCCTTAGGTTGAACCACCCCCTTACAAACATGGGCTTTGTGCTATCTACCATCACCCTAGCGGCGTATTGACTTCGTCTGCTGTTACGGTTGCAGCTTGGCGCCCGCGAGTTGTACCGACTAGCCTTACCCCGTCAGTTGGCATTTTCCGTTTCCACATCGATCTGGGTTCAGCACCTAGCTTGGCCCATCTCCCAAAAAGCACCTTCCCGTGCTTTGCAAAAGCAACTCGCAAAGCTGCGAAAGCAATGCCAGTGTGCTGAACGCGTCTTGTTCTGACATTCAACTCAGCCTCAATTTCTGAAAGCCCGGTATTCAACGAGCCTACCCAAAACTGGGCAAGACAACAAACATAGCGGATGCACCAATTTCTGGCTGGGACTGTCCACTAACCCCGAACCGTGTGGCTGAGCTGCTCAGCTGGCTCATTCCCCCGCCTTGAACAGCGTCCACACGTCTTGGGTTGAAATACCCATAGACTCAAAGAAGCTTGAAAGCCTCAGCATCTGCAACTGGTGTCCAGCTTTGAAAGATCGACAAATGGGTGCTGCTGTTGAGAAAACCCCCTTTTGGTTGGCAGCAGGAAACCAGCCACATTTTTGAGGTGTTCTCTACTTTGCAACAAGCCCAAACTTAGAACACCACAAGGCAGAAAGCCGGGGGATTGGTGGTTTGCTTTGCCCTGCTTTGTGTCTCCTCGAGAGGTTGCAGCCAGGCTAATGCCCGGCATTGTGGCCCTTGGGAAAGCAACAACTGGAACCCTGAACCCACGTGCTGGCAGCAATGAGCCTGCGCAGAGTGGTAATTACCCTTTTTGCCTAGGTTTGGGTAACCCAAAAACACAACCGACACACACACACACCGATGGAATGCCAGCTCCCGGCACGCCAAAGCCAGGAACTGCCCCCGAGCCAAGTGACTTGTGCATGGCCATCGCCTCCTGCGTTGCGAGTCATTCTCGCGGCGGAAAACAAAACAGAAAACAACGCCTCTGCCAGTCTGAGACCAAGCACATTCTTTACCTCTGAGAGAAACATGCGCAGACCAAAGTTCCTTTTTTCCTTTCCAACAAATGTGGTATGCTTACGGTAGATCTTGCAGTGCGTTGGGGGACGAGCAACCATCGCCCTGGCCAACCCTCCGCATCGGAGCGATTCGC
Organism: Effrenium voratum; assembly: GCA_963377175.1. Taxonomy (NCBI): domain Eukaryota; class Dinophyceae; order Suessiales; family Symbiodiniaceae; genus Effrenium; species Effrenium voratum. The sequence goes on along the minus strand of CAUJNA010003502.1, from coordinate 277,368 downwards.
AGGCCTCAAAATCGGACATGCTGATCGCATTTTGCGACTTCCCGTCGATCTCTTTGAAGACGTGCCTGAGAACCTGCAGCGGTTCGAACACCCTGGGCCCTGGCTCTGCCAAAATCGTCGTCACCAAGAAGAACTGCATGTTGAAAGCATCCGTGTGGTCAACCACACTGAAAGTCAGAGACGGAAAATGGTTGTGCTTCAGCCCCCAAAAGTGACAAGCAACACTAGGCAACACTTGTCGCAACTCGAGTGCTGCCTTTCCACTCCAAATGAAGCAGGTTTCCCCTTCAATCTGTTCTGTTTTTTTGCCAAAGTGAACAAAACCAAACATGTAAAGCATGGCAAGAATAGTGAAGAACACACACCACAGTCCTGCACTTGTGCCGCATGCTTATTCATCTGCTTCATCACCGCGATATCTTTGTCTGCTGCCGCGCTCTCTATCGCCGTGTTACAAAACACCTCAGATGCGAGGGCCGAGCGGCGGAGAGGTCGCAAAAGCAAACTGATGGGTTTGTCTCAAAGTAGTGGAAGCCCCCTCCTCCCCCTCAAAAAAGTGGGCGGTTTCCCTTTAAAACCGTCCAAAAAGGGTACCCTCTGAAAAAGACACTCTTAGATGCAAGGGGCGACCAGCTCTTAGTGGGTGCCTGGGATTGTCCTGAACAAACAAAATCGGGCACTGGCTGCTAGGTGGTTTATCAGCGCATTCATAGAAGTTTCATCCATCCCAACTGGTGGATTAGCATTGAGCTCGGAGGCTAGGCAGCGCCTTCCCATAAACTCTAGACAGCAGCATTTGAGCCACCCCAAATGGCAAACATCGGAGCAAGTGAAAAAGAAGTCTTCAAGATTTCACAAACCCCAGACTGAACACAACAAATTCCATTCGCAACGCTTGCCAGGCAAGAAACACCAGTGACCACGTTCACGACGGTGAAGACCTGCCAAATGCAACAAGGCAATGTGCCGTAGCGACTCAAATTGCTAGTTCTCAGTTGGGACTTTTGTCCTCCCTTCCACTAACATGGAACCTAACTGGGGCTCCTGGAAGACCAATTTCCTCTAGAAGGGCCCCGGGCCCTGTTGGATTCCATGATAGTAGACGCAAGGGTAGGGTGTAAAGGGAGCAACCGGTTGGGATCCTCTATAATATCGAGAGCCAGTAAGACTCCAATAGAAAACTTCTGCACCCCTGTGAACTTCTGCCAACTTGCTTGTGAATGTGGGTGGCGGGAGATCCAGCGGCTCGCTGTCACACATTGGCATGGGTACGTAGGCTCTGCTGCTTGTAGTTCAGTTTCATTCGCTTACGACTTGGGGTTATGATCATATAGTCCTGGCTTGGCCGGCGGAACTGGTTTTGCCCAGCTGCGCAACATGTCGGGCAAGGGACATGTTCTTTCCGCCGGGAGTCAACCGAATTGCCAAGTTGGAGTATATGTGTAACGTGTGCCCTCACATGCGCATGTGAGAAGAGAATGGGCCACATTGGGCGATAAAGGTCCGGTACCAACACGGAGAACTTGCACCTGGCGCCGGGCCAAGGTAAACAATCACGCCTGGATTGGAAGCTGTGACGCTGGGCCATGTTTGCCTACATGTGCCACGGTGCACACTCCTTGTGTGGGGCATGGTCATGTGTTTTTCTCGCAATAGAACACCTTACGGAGGTTGTCAAAATGTCCTAGAAAGGCGTCCATGACATCTTCTCCCCGTGCAAGTGTGTTGTAATGGCAAAATATCCATGGCCCGTGCGAGGTGAATCTGGTTTGGCAGTGAATCAATTCGGCTTGCCAAGGAGCAGTGATGATGATGTAGAGCACCAAGGCCCCCACTGCCACCGGCGAGACGGTTCTCAACGGACGCAGGCCATCGTCCCAGTCGATGCCTCCGGAGATGGCCATGAAGAGAGTCAGCATACCTCAAGCGATGCACCATCGGTAAGCCGTCCATCAGTGTATTCTTATTACCCCACCATTTAAAATGCACATATATATATATATATATATGTTGTTTTTAAAGAAACAAGAAAAAACAACTGTCGAAGTAGCTCATGCCCCTCTCTATCTCTCTCTCTGTCCTTCTCCTTCTCTAGCTCCCTCAGTTTGTGTGCTTTTGTTCTCTATCTCTCTCTCTTTCTCTCTCCAGCTCTCTCTGGGCACTACCTGATTAAGCCAAGTGGATGCAACGTGCTTTCGGGAGTTTCGAGCGATTCCGAATCTGCAGCCGTGGCCTTCTTCGCCGCTTGGATGGCGCTCACTGCAAGCCAAGTTGTGTCTTGAAACTGGGTTGCGCCCTTCGGAGAACCCGTAGGGACCTTAGGGTGTACTTCAAGTCAGCCTGGCCAGAGCCGCAGGCCGTTTCCTACGGTGTTCACTTTGGTTCCTCTGGAAAACCCAGAAAAAACGTTGGCACCCTCAGCCAAAACCAGTGAGTTTTACGGTAAGTGGTCCGACAATCCCGCTGTCTTTTCGCTAGGAAGGCCCTAGTCTTTGCCCAGATCCGGGCAATGGTTTATAATATACGCACTGTAGTTGAGGCAGGCATGAGATGCACCCCCCCCCGTGCAGTTCTTTCACGTCCCTCGGCGTGTTGCTTTAGGAATTTGGAATCCATTTGCATGATGTCCCCGACGGAACTCCAGAAAAGAAGAACAAAACCCTATCCGGGCCTGCAACCGATCCAAGTGATTCGCCAACCCAACACTTACAGCGAGTCAAGTTCAATGAAGCTTGCAGCGAACTGTACTGTGGTCGATGGGCAGGCGCGAGACGGGAACCTGCCATGCCAGGCACACAAGATGTCAAAATAGGGTGACCACAAACACGGCTTTCCTTTCGATTTCCCTTTTAGCCGACCTTTCAAAGTGCTAGTCCCACAAAGGACACCCACAAAAACCTCTTTGCAACGAGCTGCTTTCGGGCACGCTCGACCAGTACGTACTGTACTCGAGCTCTGAGCACTGGGGTGAGGCATTTGGGTCCCCAGTTGCGTCAATGGCGATATACCTGCAGTGATCTGACCTCAGCTTCGCGAAAAGGGAAGCTCAAGGTCCACTGGCGCCGTATTTCAGCTTACAGGGGGTCTGAAAAAAAGTTACGCATCTATCCTCCTTTAGCTTCCTTAAAGATTTAACAGTGCTAAATAGGGTCTGGACGAATTGCGATCATGTCCTGTCTATGCCCTTTTAAATTGCTTTATGGGGAATGCAATAATGATAGGCCAATTATAGGCTCTTGAATACGCAGTCCAGGGCAAACTGCCTATTTCGGGGGCCCGTTGAAACGTCAGGTTTCGCCTTTGAACTCGCGGCAAACCCTTTCAGTCCCCTGTAATGTGCTCCGACCCGCAACGCTAACCAAGCCAACCTGGGCTTCGGGAGTATCACAAAAAAACGATAACACACGAGAAAGACCCAGCTAACAACTAAGCGCAAAACGCAAAGCAAAACAAAACTCCGAAAAACAAAACACACAACGCAAATGGCGACTCAAAAGGCGCGGAGCCAAACTCTGTATTGAATTTCTTCCGCCCGCTGCAGTTTGAGGCGGAGTGTGGAGCTCAGTTTGTTAGAGCTTGTTTCGTGTTTTTCTGATCTTGCAGACAGGAGTTGGGAGGAAATAAGAAAACACAAACAACAACGCAGAACCAACTCAGCCGCCACACAGATTCGGAGGGAATATGCAAATCTTGCCAGCCCCGCCCTGTTTCCTTCGAGTTTGTCTGGGGTCTAAGTTTTGTTTGAGATTTGCCTGTTGCATTTGCATTTATTTCGACACATCTGGCTTCATCCGGAACTGGCCAAATTCTGCTAGCATCGGTTGTGGCAGCTATGGGTTCACGAGAAACGCATGGACGAGTCTTTCTCAGCTCAGGGGCTCCAAACATTTTTTGAACTTTTGCACACTGTAGGCAGCAGACCCGTGGGCTGGGATGCTTTGCTACGAACCTGCTGAAATATTGAACTCAAATCACTCAGCCAGAAAGCTCAACATTATGTTGCCTAACACCCCATCCCCACTCACACCCTTCGAGCTGACTTGCAACCAAGGCGCACCAACTGCGTAAGGAGCACGCCGAAGCTATAGAACAGCAGGAGCAGCAGCACGATTGTCCAAAATAGGGATGCAATACTGCTCATGATTGACCTGGGCCACAAAAAAAAAAAAAAGCCCACATGATCGCCACTTGATCTGTTCTCAATTTTGAGGGGCCACGAGGTGGTTGTTGCCACAAATGCCAGCCATGAAACCGTATGGTGCTTTGCCAAAAGCTGAGAGCTCATCACCTTGAAACCCTGCGACCCGTCACAAGCTGGAAGTCTTCGTGTCAACACTACTTCCTCGATTCCGCCTAGCAAGTGCAACATCGGACCATGTTGAATCAGATCCTATGAGCTTTCATCAGAAATTCATTCACATCGTGGGCTTGCCATTGCCGAGAATCGGATCCCCAGGCAAAGGACCTGTATGCGGTTTCGCTTGCTTTACCTCCGAACGGGTGGAATAGCTCGAAGTTTATTGATGGTGATTGCCTTCTGCACGTCTGCTGGCAGCTCCTGATGCCCGTGAGCTCCCTAACCAAGCACATAGATCCCAGATCGGACATTTGCCTCTGAAAATACGCCCTGGCACTGGCATGGCATGCCTTCGCGAGTCCAGCCCCCCTCAAATGAGACTTCGAAATGTGCCCGCCAAAGACCAATCCGCTCCCTCGCTCCTCCGGCCCCTCCCCCGTCTGCCGCGCCACAGCAGAAGCGTCCGCAGCGCGCCCACATAGCGAAAGAGGCGCATCACCCGCACACCCCGCAAAGCCCGGAAGAGGCGGATTGGCCGCATGAAGCGCAAGTGCTGGGGGCTGACCTGCAGAGTCGACTCGTGACCCGATCTGAAAGAAGGCTCAGTGGCGTGCGGTTTTGCCGGTTTCGCAGCCAGGGTCATGGTGGGGAGTTCGCAATAAGTGTGGCGCATGCAGGGACCTTGTTCTGAGCAAGCAACTAACTCGTGCACGGGCGGCCCAAGGGCCCTCTAGAAAGGTCTAGAAAGATGTTCCGGGCTGTGCAGTTTTGCTGTGCGCGCACTCCATCCAACTCTCTCGAATTATACTTGCAAAGCCTTGGATAGCAAGCATGGCTAAAACAAACTTTCTCCTACATCTACTCTTAGCCTACTTGACCGCTTCGCTTTTGCCCGGCCCCCGGCTAGGATGGGCTTGCCAATTGCCGCTTTTCAGAACGCAGGTTTGCGGAATTTGGGACCAGCCCGCCAGAATTGCAACCCGTTGCCGCTGGCGCGAGGCAAAGTCTTCCCGCCATGGATGTGCATGAGTCTGCATGAGTTTCAAATAGTTTGGCCGTTTCTTTTCTCTTTTCTGGATCCTTGGCAAACCCAGAAAGCCATGAGCAGAATATGTTCAGCTCAAAACGACACCTAGCACCACGACATCGCCAACCATGGGCGCCAATGCATGTCCCCAACAGTTGGGTCTCAAACAAGTTGGTTGGTTCGACACCACCAGCTCCACCTGTTGGAACATGGCAAGGTGTCAGGCCCACGTCCAATCTCAACAACAACTCGACACACATTGTCTTCAAACTTAACGCAAACCACGCATTGCTTCAACTTCTACTTGGCACCGGAGCAAAGCATGGAGATGGCAGCGAGCACTTGCGACAGTTCCAGCGCGCGCCTGGGAGGCGGAAGCTGAGTTGGCAAAAAAGTTGACCGCAGTCTCAACCACGGACCTCGGCGGAAGGCTTTATGGAGATTCATTTAAAGGACGAGCAATCCCGGGCCGTTCCCCGCCACTGCACGACTCGGCTCCCAAAAAATCAAGCCGCAAAAAGCCGCCAGTAGCCTGTAGCAAGTTGCAGGTGGCACACGCACACACACACACACACACACACACACACACACACACACACACACACACACACACACACCCACGCATGCATGCATGCATGCATGCATGCATGCATGCATGCATGCATGCATGCTTAAAACGATGCGGATGCTTTTCAATGGTGCTGACACGGGAGCCAACAACACATACTCAATTGCTAGAGGGCATGCCAATACGCGCAAACATCGAGGGAGGTCTTTCACATGCAAGCGGCACAGCGACGATGACCAAGTCAAAAAAGTTCCAGATCTTGTCGCTACCACATGCAAACTTCCAGCACCCGTTGGCCGTGACATTGACCTGAGCTCCGCTTCGTGGGCACAAGACACACCACATGCGGTGAATGCCCTAGAGTTACAAGTAAACCAACCATCATACTCAACCACAATACCATGGTAATTAAATCACGCTAATCAGAGGGTTTCCTTGCGCCATTACTTTTCAATATTTCGGGCACCCACCGTCCACACACAACAAGGTGCGAGCCACAGAAAAATCGAGCGTTTCCCAACACCCTAAGGTCCAAGGTTCCAAGACCGGCCATTCAAGAACTCTGGAAACTCTGCACCATTAAAGAAACCCTAGAATTGTGATTCCCCTGTTCATACCAACAAACAATGGTTTCCCAAGGGGCTCAAAGTGGTGCGAAATGGATTTCGTCCATCTCTACCATGCTACCCTTTGGCAAACATTGACATGTCAAATTCAAGCCCAAGACACACCCAATTCCAGAACGAAGATGCACACCACGATAAGGTTCATGTAGTCAAACCACTTTGGCACATCCTGTGCACCCACCCTTGCTGCAATATCAACTTCGAATCCCAAAGACACGAGGTTGAAGAGGATGATGAACCTGACAGCATCGACAGTTGACAGCACAATGCGCTGCATAATTAAGTCAACTCCTGAGAGCAAGCAACGAGGGCTATGGACCCGCCGAGTGCGGGGCATGATGCCATAGATGAAGATTGGATGACATGTGATGTAGTGTGCAATGGATTTCGGCGATGACCAATTGATGAGCGCCACATCCTTGGTGCGAGCAGGGGGAGACTTGCGTTCCTCACTTCAGAAGTCAGCTGTCCGACCCAAAAGGGCATGGGCACTTCTCATTGTCTCGTCTCTCTTTCAGTCTCTGGCAAGCCGAACGCAGTGCCTCAAACAGCTGAAGGCTTGTACTTTACAAAGCTCTCTCAGGCTCAAGTACAAAGCAGATTTTCCCGTAGCCTGGCATGCAACAAGAAAGGTGCTCATGGAACAGCACCACTTACTCGCCTGCAGATTAACATAACACCAAATTGACAGTCCATGTGTACAACACCATTCTGTCGGAGAACGCCTCGTTGGGTTCCATGATCATTTGCCGGGGGAGTCGTAGGAAACTGCTTGGTTGTTAAGGCAGGGCATTGCGGTCCCCCCGCCCCACAGGATTGAATCCTTCTAAGACCCTAGGATTCCATACGAACCTTCCTGAGCCCCGAGATGTTTCTCCTAAGGTCACTCTATGGGTGTCAAAATAGTGTGACCCCCAGAATGGGGTAGGCTTTCCTTTGATTCACCTTAAGCCAACCTTGCAAAGGGGTACCGAGCCTCCACAAAACCAGCTGCCCGTACCGCCTGCCAGCCTGCCAAGGTGCTCGTTCTATGGAATCGGTGCCTAGCGAAGCCTGATGATGGAGCTTGCGCACCGTTGCGAACTTCGAGTCCTCCGAACTCTCAGCCCATGGGAAAACAGGCTGCGACATGGAGGGGTCACGTCTTGACGCCACTGCCAGTCACTACAAGGGATACCCATAAACCGGTGAGCTCGCGCCAACCCTATGGCCAAGCGGTTGCAAGCTCTGCCCAGTCCTCTGTTTCATTGATCTCTTCGCCTCCGCTCTTTGTGCTGAGTTTGGGGGAGACCCCAGCTTCGATGATCTCGGACTGTCCCGATCGGGACAGTTGTGGGGACACGGCCTGAGACAGTTCTGGCGATGTCTCCTGGCAGATAGGCGAGAATGTACGAAGGAGAGATGGAAGCAACGCTGACCCCGGATTAATAATCCTGTCCTATAAAAAGGTGTGTCACCCACGACGGTGAAGGATTCCCGCTCAAAGGGGACACCCCCGCAGTAATCAACCAGCTTTATTTATCCGGCAGTAGCATTATAGTGCACAATATTGCACAATCAGAGCGAGCGATAGATGGTGGAAGTATTTGCCGTCCTTCTCCAGCGGGTGGTCGCCATTCTTGGAAGCATGAAGGATCTGAAGAGAGGGGCTGAATGCTTCCTCCTCCATACAACTCTCGCACACCGACGTGACTGCTTGACCAAGTCCGCAAAAAGCGTGCTTTTGCAGCACCCCAGGTTGGAGCAGAGCGCAGCCTTTTCATATGGGTGCATTGAAGCAACATCCGCAAAACTGCCCCCTCAATGGGTGGTTCAAAGGGAAACCACCCCCCGAAGGTGTTAAGAACACCTCAAAATGTACTCACTCTCTTGGGGATTCTTTCTTGGCACTCTTTTCGCTCCCCCTCCTTGTAGTGGTCCCAGGCCTGCGCAATTTGGCATCGAAAGACTCAAACACCCCGGAAGAGCAGTTGTAACAGCCCAAAGCCCTTGGTTCATTTTGGGCACAAGGTGAATTTTCAACTGAGTTCGAACAAACACCTATTGCAATGGAATGCAGGCCAAACATGAGTAAACGTTTTAACACAGTCCTGGCGTACAGCAAGCTGTCGAAGCTTGCTAAGCTTGGGGGCGTGGTGCATGTCCAATGCAACAAGGGGTAGTCAACGCAAGCGTGGATTCGTTGGAGGTGTGCAAGCTGCAGCTGGCAGAGCAAGTTGCCACTCTACAGAAGCCGGCATGAGGTTAACGCGAAAGGGCACCTATCCATCTATCCTTAAACACGAATGAATCACGTGGATCTAGAAGCCAAAGGCAGAAATATAACTGCTGCAACTCAAAGCCGCACCGTGGCCGAACACCCTCAAGATGCGGCCTTGAACTTCTCTGTCTCGGACCGATAGCTCCTGAAAGACGCTTTTGACAGCTTGGCACTGACACGCCCAACATTGCAATATGAACCCATGCAACCAAACAATGCATCTATTGTCCCACCTCCCCATTCACCAAACATTAAATTACAATTGGCAATATACTAGCACGATTCTAAACCAACTTCTCTGTCGACACCAGCGCACGTTGGGTAGCCCTCCCTATTTTTCCTGCCGTGGCAAGGCTAGGGCCTATGCAGCCTTCTATACCATTACCTGTGGTGTGGCCCCCCTTTTGCATTTTAAAGGGAAACCAAAGGCACATTTTGACTTTCAGGGGTCCCCGTTAGAGAAACGAACTCAGCTGGGAATTGAAACCATTTGGCAGCCAGAAATGGATGCGTTTCGAAATAGGGGACGCGAAGATTCATGCCCATGTCACCTGCGTGCAGCCCTTTGCATGGCCCCCATTTTTGGACAAGATCCTTTTTTGCGGGGGGGGGGGGGCATCGGCCAATTCCGAAAAGGGTGACGTTTCCTTTTGGTTCCCTCTGATACCCAAAAGGGTGCCATTTTGAGACACTCCCGTGCAGGTTCACTTGGCCCTCCAATAGCTCGCATACCAAAAACAGCGTCTGAAATGATCAAAGACTTTACATTTGGATACATTTGGGTCTAGAATCTGAGCTCTGCAGCTTTTTGCGTGAGATTTCAAGAAATGATTTGTGAAAATGCCACCTAGGCCGTGGGTTCTTCATGCCCTTCCGTGCGGCATGTCCTCTGCAGTTGGCTAAAGAGCTGGCACAAGAGCTTCTCTTGCTTCGAGAATTGCCTGGGTCAAATCCGCGCAGCCAAACAAGCGACGCAGCAGATTGCCGCAAATGCAAATGGCCACACGTTGACCTGCTATTGCCGCGCCGGACATCTGCTTCTGGTTCTGAGTTGATCCCTTGATATGCTCGACATACTGGACTCATGGGACTGTGAGTTGGCAAAAGCACACGCCAGCTGATAGCATGCCAAAGGCCAAGGGTTCAAGCCATCGCGTCCGGGCATAGTTTCTTGGTGCGTGGGCTCCAGGAAATAAGTTTGTTTCGCAACCCTTGGCAGCATGGGGCAAGAGAGTGCCCGTGCATGCCGCCCATCGGTTAAGTTCACATGACTTGTCTCCGTGGAAAGGAGCATAGATCTCATCTTTGCACTTTTAATTCAAGCTCTTTCACGTTAACTCAATCAATGAATTCCAACAGGGGATGATTGGGAGAGACTCAGGTTCCTTGGCCCAAAATCTGTATGCCGTATACGCCATGCTGCTGTTCAATGAAGGACCGCAGCTTCTGCACTTCCTCGGCAGTGTCTGACCATTCGATTTCCATGGCTGCTTCACGGATCATGGCGTGGCCCTGGGGCATGGAGCCAAACGCCTCTGAATTCATCGCATCGCGCAGGCTTCCGGCTGACGGATCTAAGTAGAACCCGTCGTTGGTTTTTAATAGGGTGTTCCCGCCAGCGATAAAACTGAAAGTGAGGGAACCCTCCAGGGCATCAACGGGCTGTATCAATCCGGGGTTCCCGAGAATTTTCCCCTTTGAAACATCGGCACCAACGGGAAACTCACCTGTGGGCCAAACAGGTGTTTCAAAGCCATCCAAAATGGGAAGTGACGCCTGTTGACCTGCGAGAAGGCTACGAAAGAGAAGCCTCTTCTCGAGGCTGTTATACCTTTTGCACTGCACTGCCGCACATCACTGCTCAGGGAATGCTCTGCCAAGCGACCTCTGCGCATACATCGAATTCCACAAGCCTACATGCTGAGTCTGGATTAATCTCTTTTGCAGCTTTTCAGGGTTGAATCCAAAGAATGACTGGATAAAGCAGGCAGCTGGTTCGTTGTTGACTTACATGAGGCATGCAGCACGAAAAAAGCCCGGGTTGCCCATGAAAGGTTGTGCGCTCATGTTCTAGTGCTATCGTCAAAATAATCCTGAGGATCCTACTGAATGGGTTCCTCTCGCGATTGCGCAGAGTGTGGTCATCCGGGTCTCGATTGGGATTCCCAGGACTGTGGGCGATCAAGGCTAGCTGCTATCCAGGAAGAGCTTAAGGGAAGGGCGAGCTCATGGCTTGATAAACATCATGTCCACAACGTCACGACGAATTCTTGTGCAAACAGCCTAAAGACAACACAACCACAGGGGTTGTTCAACGAAGCAACACGTCGTCGAAACCGAAACGGCCGAAACGTCGAAAGGACCTCGCGCTTTGCCAACTTCTCCAACGCGGCGGCGAGCAGCTGCTCCAAGCCTTTCGCTTGGAAACCCTCTTTCCAAGCGATGGGATTTGACTGCCCAAGGAACCTCGTTCAAAGCCTTCCTGCCAGCTTTTGGGAAATGAAAGCGACGTATGGTTTGCAATTAAGGTCTTCCCAGTAGGTGCTCGTTGGTGGAACTATAATATAACCGAGCTATGCCCCATGACCATCCATGCTGAATAGTTCCAGGAATCTTTCAGGATCAACAAATCTTACCTTCCAGCGGCACAATGTCAGGTCGATCCCATTGCAAGCGGCCATGGTTCTTCGCCATCCAACACTTCATCCGGGAGTTGGTCAAATGGTCCCCACCCGCTTCAATTCCCATTCACAGGCGAAAATCGAAAGTAATACTCGGCCTGAGCAAGAGCTTCAGTCAACATTATCTCTTTTGAATTGCACAGCATTGCGCCTGTCAATGCGTCCAATGGCTACCTTTGCGTGACTGGAATCTGGACGTGTCAATGTGCCAAGCTCAACAAAACACGTGCGTGTTTGGGACTGGGATTCACAGTGGGCTCCTTCTGTGCGGGCATGCTTTCAACAATAACTTCCGTAGAACGGGGCCTAATCGAGTTTCCTTCCTTGAAGAAGAAAGCATGCCGCGCGTGAGAACGTTCAGGGAAAGCTAGATTGCGGGAGAGCCGGGGAATAGAAGCGGGCAGAAACCTTGGCCCTCGTGACGTCGGCTCCACATCTCCGCAAGCCACGGTCGCGACGCACCGGTCTCAGAGCTTGGAGACCGCGCGTTGGGGCCGCGCGGTGCGGCACTGCTTCGCTTACCCGACCCTCTGCGAACTTTTGGTGGGGTCGACAGCCATCAAAAGGTGATTTTGCGCACCTCGGGCGGTGGACCCGCGGGGCGGAGAAAGGGAGAGAGACAAAGAGAAAGACAAGGAGAAGGAGAAAGAGGAGGAGGAGAAGGAGGAGAAAGAGAAAGAGAAAGAAAAAGATAAAGAGCAAGATTCGAGACATAAGGCCGGCAATAGAACGATACTAGACAGACAACTCCAGAGAGACAAAACAAAAGAAGAAGGAAGATAATGAGAAAGATAAAGAGGAAGAGACGGAGAAAGCTGATGGAAAGACACCGGGAATAGACAGAGAAGGAAACATAAAGAAGGGGACAAGACATACTTGGAAGTTCTCCCCCTCTACTTGTTCGCCGGCCATACTGGTATCATAGCTGATGCCTTGTTTCTCACCTGCCACTCTGATCTTGTAACACCGCCAAATGCAGAAACTGCAGACCAGACAGAGCAAAGCCTCGAATCGTTGGTGTTTGCACAGGCGACTCCCGTATCATGCCGTCCAACCTAACTCGAACGAACTCCCAGCCTTGCAGCAGCGCAAGGGTGACGGAACCTGCTCAGTCAACCACAGCTCCAGAAGCCTGCTTCACCAAGCCCAGGTAAGTGCCAAGACCATCAATCTTAGGTGGGGATGGTGCAATGCGCACAGTTCCAAATTTAAGCACGAAGCGTGGACACATAGCACCTGACATGTCTTTCACCTCCAGGAGAACATGGCTTGACGCATGCCGAATGGAAACTGGTGGCTACTGCACGTGAATGTAGGCAGGAACCCTCGAATTCCCGCGTGCATTAACCCGCTCTGCCTGGGATCTCTTCGGAGATTTGGCCCACATCATCCAACAGGACGCCCAGCTGCTCATCGAACTGGGCAATGCGTGCGCGGCACTGGCCTGAGCGGCGCGGAAAAAAGGTCATGCTAGGGGGCTATGTTTGTAAAAGTAAGCCGAGGCTAAGCTCTGTCAAGGGTTTAGTAGATGATTGTCCCCCCGGTTACCCATAGCAGACCCTGGAGGCCCATGACAAGTCAACATGATATCAAATCCCGACAACTTTCCTTGTTTGTGAATGTGGCCCCAGTAAGGAAGTGCTAGAGGGACCTCACGTGCGCAATTCAATTGGTTCGCCGAAGCAGCCCTTTCATACCCGGCAGCAAAAGATTGCGACACGATCGTGCATGCTCACTTGGCAACAAGCGTGCCTCCAACATGCGCCCTCCTAACATGAAACCAAAAATAATTTGCCTTTCAGGAGAAAATGATTCAAGCAGGACCCCCAGAGTCAGGTGTGCGGGAAAGTACGTAAATTCAAACGAACGCCAGGCCTCGAAGCTCCGCAACATCCTCCGCGTCTTCACCTGCAAGGCGTAAACTCATCTTTGCGCGCTACACGAAGGGTTTCAAAGGAATCGGGACAAAGGAAATCACTTCCGTGGATTCCAAAAGTGGTCCCAAAAACATTTAAAGTCCACTAGCACCCCCGAACAACTAACTGCTTTCTCCCATGTCCAAAGTCCCAGGTACTGTCCAAAAAGCAGTGGTTGGGAGGTGCTGGCTAAATTCCAAAAGCGGAACTTCCAGGCGCATCGGGAAACGAATCAAGGAACGGGCTTTTGGGATCCCACAATTTTCATTCGGGTCGTACTTTGTTATCAAAGAAAAGCCCTTGCCAAATCATGTGGCTGCGGGTCAAAACCAATACGGTTTTTTGACCCATGGAAATGCCATTCTTCAGTGCCAAATGGGAGCCAGCGGGTTTCTGAGCGCCACCTGGAAGCTGAAGCTTGAGCTCCCCCAAGCGCTCCCGCACCATCCGCGCGCAGCTCTCCTCCGCCGCCCCATGCTGAAGGAGGAAAAAACCCGATATTCCATCATTCATGGAAACCAGCCACAGGAAATTCTACAGGAAACTAGCCAAATTCCCACCAACATCAGGGGTCTCCTGTAGAACTTCCTGTAGTTGGTTCTTAGAATCATCCCTGCAAATTAGTGGGCAACACCAGTTGCAACCTAAGCGAAGCGAAATCGACCCCTATGAATAGGACTAGCATGGGGGCCAACATGAAGGATCTGGGATCACTGATCACCTGTGAGCGAGTCAACCTTAGCACGTACCATCCACAGCACCTGCGTTTTCACTTACGACGCGCTCCTCCACGCAGCGGCCCAGGATGCTCAGGGAGTCTTGGCCTCAATGCCGAGCGCGAGCTCTTCTAGGTTTTGTTTTTGGTTGCGGAAAGGGACATGGAACTGCATAAGCCAATGAGATTCCAGGGGCCACACCCTCCCCAATTCCCATGCTCAAGGGGTGGAGACTTCACTTGTTGGCTCAATACCCGGACACTCCGCGTGACGAATTACAGGCGATGGTTGGACGAGGGGGCCGGTGACAAACAGAAAGCATTGAGAACTGACTATCAATGTGCATTGCGATTTAAACGCAGGGCGAGGAGCTGTTGGTCCGCATGCAAGCCCAAGGTTCCCGCCGACCGGATCACGCAAACGAAACAACTGAGATCCCGACAAACGCCGCGCCCGGGGCAAAAGAGACCACATGCTCCTGGCGCTTGCCCATCATCGCTCTGTCTGGGCCCCTCTCGCCCCAGCCAATGGCACAATTCCCACTTTGGTTTTGCCTCTTTACTCCCCACACATCAAGGGAATTGGGCCACCTATGTTCACCCCGTACATAAATATATGTTGCTTAACTTAGCAAAACTTGTTGCTCTATTGTGGTGATATCAATGCCAGCCAGCAGTCATTACTTTGACAGTTTTGGCAGTGCGAAATCCATTTTGAGAAACTCCCATCTGGGCGTGTTCTTTTGAGGGTACTTTCGTATTGGTAGTTTGGTTTAAGGGAAAATAGGAAACCGCACATTTGGAGGGTTCACCCCATTCAGACACATCCCTTTTGCGAGACTCCCATGTTAGCATCCGAAAAGGTCCATGACCATCCCTCAGGGCGCGTTGATCAAAGCGGCCGACCGCTTCTCCTGACCACAGCGCGGACCAATCGCGGGCATCGCCGCCCATGGACTCCGCGAGGACCTGGCGGAAGTGGTCCAAGCGCCGTTGGAAGAGGCGCTGCAGCTCGCCTGGAAGGCCAGCCGGGGGAATCTCAGAGCATATGGAACACCCAAAAATGTTGGGAACCAAAGGGGGGACACCAGGTGTTGATATGGCCATGGGTCAAAATCCCGTACCCCCAGTGAACATCCCAATCCCCACTAAAATAGGCCAAAATGGGCAGTGCACCTACCCCAAGATGGTAGCATTGGTTTTGACCCACGCCATATGAGTGGGGGGGGCGCAGGAAACCATCGGTCCCGTGGACATTTGCCTGAGCTTCCCTTGGCGGTAGCTTCAGGCAAGTGTGGCTCAATGCGGGCTGCTTTTCTTTTTTAACACCGATCCCAGCAAGCCTGGCCGGCACACTTTATGCAAGACCCTGCAATAGTGAGGGGAATCAGGGCTTGATGTGTCGGAATTGTCGGACCCATGCCACCATTCAAAAATGAATGGGCGACAGGTCGCCATGAAAGTCAAGTTCGGGAACCAGAGACTTCAGGTTTCCGAGGGCAGTCGTCCATTTCTGCCAATGTGAGCCGTCCGAAGCCTAGAGCCTCGTCCCAAGATGCTGACAGGGTGCTGATATGCCCCTTCAAATGCCACGCCTGTGTTCATGGAATTCCCTCAGAAGGCCTTTGCCCTTTGAAGCACAGTGGCCTTTCAGAGATTTTCAGGATTCAGATTTGTGCAAAATCCCCGCTCACCTGTCTAAGGAGCTATGAGCACTATAAGTCAGCATGCTGAACCACACGGAAAGGCTACTCACCAACCAGCACTCAGCAAAACCCACGCAAGAAATTAGGGGCACACTAGGCTCCGGGGTCAGCTGTTTGAAAGTTCACTATGTGCCGGACGGCCATCCTCAAACTAAAGTGAGTGAACATCAGGCAAACCTCAACTGTGATCCCTGCCTAGTTGAGCGCAGCTTGTGGAGTTGTGGCTGGCAATGAGCGCCTGTGCATCGCGCGCTTCGGCTGAAAACAGGGAATCTCAGGACCATAGCCAAATTGCAGGACGTGGGAGACATAGGAGCTCCAAAATTGCTAGTTTCCCTGCAATTTCCAATTTAATCAACTCCAAGGGGGGTACTCGCAAAAAGAGCAGAAACACGCAAGGGGAGACCCGAACTCGTCAACAACCCAATTCTGAGCCTTTCTCGCCATCCCGAGACATCGCCTCAAAGCGGCCAGCAAAGCTCTTGGCTCCGGCAGCCTCTGGCGCCCAGGTCTTCACAAACCTCAGAGGGTCTGAAATGATTGAAATCCGCCCAAAACTCAATGGCTTTGTTTGTTTTCAGCTTCACCCCTTAAGATTTCGCTGAAGAAAACTCAAGTTTGATCATTTAAGCTGCAGGGATACAGATTCGCTGAAGGGCCTTGATAGTGGACCTTAGGTTTTGAGGCTATTGTTTTGCTGGTGCTAGTGATTCCTTTGACGGTACCCGCAGAAAGGGCTCCACCAGAAATAGAAGCCTTCAAATTTCCGGGTCCAGAGCCATCCCTAGGGCCCTAGGGGGTTGCGGCCTTCCAATGTCCCAAGTTCTGGAGTCGGAAAGCTTTGGAAGATTGAACAAGTCGTTGACTGAGCTGGGAACCTGGCGAAGAGACAGGCTCAGCTTGGCTGCACTACTTATGGCCGAGACTGGTGCTGAGATCACCCGTCTAACACACAGAAAAAGCGACTGATGGACTAAACCCAAGCCCAACGAACAAACACCTCAATCACCAAAATGCCGCCCGGCCGTGGATGCCAGCCATGTTTATTCAAACTCTTCATGGTGCAGATGCCGGGGACTTTCACTTAGCTGGTCTGAAACTTGGTCCCAAACGCCAGGGACCAGTTTACCGTGCTATGTTTTAAGTTGCCACTCAATGTCCCTACCGTTCCCGCATGTACCAGGTTTGAAGACTGGGGCCGCTTTTGGATTCTAAAAACTACCCGTGCTTCATAGGGTTCTGACACCAGGATGCATACCACCTGCTTGGCAAGGACTTGCATCTGCGAAATCAGACGGTTTGTTGGTGATCGTGGATATAGTTAAGCCCCTCTCTTGTGGATGGTTTCCGGCCGGTTTCCCTTGAGCGTGACAGCCCAGGCAAATTTGGTAGATCGCTTCGCCGAGGCACTGCAAGCCCAAGGGGGCGAGCTCTTGTGCCATGGACGTGCCCCGGAAGAGGGACGCCACCTGCTCCGCCTGAAGGGTTTTCACTCCCAGGGCTCCCTATATTTCCCCTTTACACACCCCACTTGAAGAAAACTCACCTGACTTTTGCCACGCAGGTGATGTGTTCATCCAAAAAACATGAAGAGGGAGCCCTGCTATGCCCTACTTGTCCCCACCCCGCCCACTGGGAAAGGAAACAAGTGGGCACTCCCCCCCTCCATGCACTAATTCTTTGTACCACAGCCACTCAAAATGTATGGATTGCTTAATGTTGTTTGGGGTGCGGGGATTCTGGGCTGGGAGGAAACCTCCACCTCAACATGGGCGGTTGAGATGTTGCAAGGCCAACTGGCAAGTCAAACTGACACACAGGGTTGTTCCGCCCAGATTTAGCGGCGGGCGTTGACGTAAGGAGCTTCAAGGGTGGTATGTGAACACATGCATGGAAAGATTAGAATAAGCACAACACCAGGCGGGTGTGCAAGGAGCTTGCCTGCCTGGCAATGCTTTTCTGGGGGCTGCAAAGGTCTCTGAAAGACACGGGCGCCCGCCTTTTGTTTCAGGACCTCTTTGGAGGTGTCCAGCCGTCCAAGCGCGCCGGTGATCAGCGGCGGCGCGCCGCCTTGCTGATGACCCCAAACCCAGGGCCGCACAGAAAGGCGCCTTCTACATAAAAGTGACATCCGCACAGTTGGTTCAAAAGGAATTCACAGATCCAAAAGTCATTGTGAGAAACCGCCAGTTGAGCGCGCTGCGCAATGCCGTCTGTGGATTCGAGATGCGCAAAGCGGGGCCGCTGACGAACCATGCCATTTTACAAGGGAGACAAATAGGCCCCGTGTGCCTCTCTGCCCAAACTTCGGCTGGCAAAAACCGGCTTGCAAAGCCTACAATTGCTACAGGCATCCCTTTTGGGGCGAAGAGGAAACCAGCCATTTTGGGGGGGAGCTCCAGGGCGACCGGCGAATCGATCCTGTGCCGGCGCCGCAAAGGCCGCTGGCCACCACCACGGTGCCCTCGAAGGCCATGGCCCCAGCTGAGAGCTGCTGCAGGCCCACCTCCCCCAGCCTCAGCCGAATGCAGCGGTCGCTTTGTGGCAGACTTGATAAGTCGGGGCAGTGCACTTGCAAGCGGCCGGCGTATGTTGGCCGCTTTTTGTTTTGCAGAGTTGACAAAGACCATGGCAAAGAGTCGCTTTGTTGTCTGCGTCCACCAACTTGGCCTCGTCGAACATCAAAGGCAGGGGAGCGTGTGACTTGTGCACGCGGCGCGCTGCAAGAACGTTGGCTCGGAGCTATTTTGCTATTTTGGCTTCGGCAACAGTTAAACAGCGGCGAGCGCCGCGTGTGCCTTCTTGTCGCTGCTGCTGCTGCTATTGCTGTTGCCGTTGCCGTTGCGGTTGCTGTTGCCTTTGTTGCTACTGCAGCTGTTGCTGCTGCCGTTGCCGTTGCAGAAAGCTGTTGCCACTGTTGCTGTCGCCGGCGCTGCTGCTGTTGCTGGTTGTGGTTGGTCTGTCGTCGTTGTTGCTGCTCTTGTTCTGGTTGTTAGTTACTTGTTGTTTATTGTGGTTGTGGTTGTTGCTGAGGATGCTGCTGCCATTGTTGTTGTTGCCGCTGCTGGCTCGTCGGTTGGTTTGTTGTTCGGTTGTTCGGTTGTTCGGTTGTTCGGTTGGTTGGTTGGTTGGTTGGTTGGTTGGTTGGTTGGTTGGTTGGTTGGTTGGTTGGTTGGTTGGTTGGTTGGTTAGTTGGTTGGTTGGTGGGTTGGTCGGTTGGTTGGTTGGTTGGTTGGTTGGTTGGTTCTGGCTGGCTGGCTGGCTGGCTGGCTGGCTGGGTGGCTGGCTGACTGGTTGTCTGGTTGGCTAGCTAGCTGGCTGGCTGGTTGGTTGGTTGGTGGTTGGTTGTCTGCCTGGCTGGCTGGCTGGTTGGTGGTCGGTCCGTCGGTTGGTTGGTTGTGTTGGTGTTTGTTGTTGGCTTCTGTTGTTGGTTGTTGTTGGGGGTTGCTGTTGGTTGCTGGTTGCTGGTTGCTGGTTGCTGGTTTGCTGGTTGGTTCTTGTTGTTCTTGTTGTTCCTGTTGTTGCACTTGCTGTTGCTGTTGTGGTTGTGGTGGTTGTTGTTGTGGTTGTTGCTACTGTTGCTGCTGC
>CAUJNA010003502.1:237984-247984 GCA_963377175.1 Effrenium voratum | reverse complement strand
CTCGGACGCAGGCGACCGCTTTCTGGAGACCCGCAGAGGTGCTGGACCTTGAGGTGTTGCTGGGTTTCTTGCACGGTTTGCGCGATTTTCACGGGTGGGAAAGAAGAAAAATCTTCAAGGAAGCGGCATTGAGCTGGATCTAGCCCTACAAGTAGCTTGTTCTTTTGAGTTTGTGCAGAACCCTGCTCACGGAAGAGGACAAGCCTTTGCAAGAGGACAGTCTTGCAAATGCCTGGAAAGAGGGCAAGGAAGAGAGAAAACCCCAGCCTCAGCCAAGGACGCACACGAATGAACAGCTTGGCCTTGGGCCTTAATTAAATGTTTCGTGAGTCGGAAAACGTGCGAATCGAAATTGACAAGAGCGAGTGGCGTTCTCTTTCCTACATGTTGAAACGCTCTGAAACACGTGGTTCTTAGTCTGGCCGATTTGTTCAAGGCAACACTAAGGTCAAACTAAGCACCCCACAGAAGGCCTGCCAAATGCGAGGCCAAGGCACTGTCTCTGGCAGTTCTAAGAGCTCCATGATCCGCTCACAAAGGCCAAACTCGGGGTCCACCTCGCTCACCTCCCCTGAAACGCATGCGGGGCTTTGTTCTCGAAACGGAACTTCTGCCAGTTGCCACAGGTTTTACATGAGCCCCTTACCTTAGGAAACCACTCTGCATACTGCTCACCAAGGTGACACCACAACTGGCACGTTGATGCATCTTGCGTAAGCTCGGCAACGTCGTGAAAGACTAAGAACTGCGACGTGTCTCTCCTTCTGAAATCTTTCTATACTCAGTAAATCCAGTGCGTCTAGCATTCGAATCTATGACTTAAACATCTAGCTTTCTAAGTTGCGGCCGTGTTGAGTTAGGGTGGCGTTGAAAAGGAGGAATCAACGGCGCCCTGATCGGCCTCCATTCACGTACAGTCATCGGGCGATGTGAACGGCACGAACCCCAACGACTGTGAAATAGGCGTGTACATCAAGTGTTCCAGTTTGGAGTTTGACCTGTGCTGCGCCGAGTCTGCTCTCAAATGATACAGTTCTCTGTAACAAATGCAACAGTCTGCAAGTTTCAAACTTTAGGTCCGAAAGAAAAACCTTCATGAAGAGAATGGAACGTCTCCTCTTGGAATGAAAGAGTTTAGGGTGAGCCCTACTGCTGTCCTTGAACACTGCATCCCTGCAAGCCATGATGCAGAGATCCTTGAACAATGACAGGAGTGGCTTTGCACACGCTGGACCCCAGAATGGTAGTTTTCCTTCTGGTTCCCATTGACAGCAACCTACCCTGAAAGAAGACAGCCGCATGCGAAATTGGGCTTCCGGGCCTGGTGGAGGTTTGGCTGCAAGCTCGCGCCTAAGCTTTCAATTTGCCAATGAGTTGCCATGCCGTGCGCCCTGGTCGAAAACCGGGAAACCACGCAAAGCACGGCAGCTGGATATCTGCAGCATAAAATCTGGGGGACTAGGGTCACACACACACATAAACAAAATATATATCGTGGTTGTTCTACATTTCTCCCCCCGGTGGTCTCCGAATACTAAAGGATTTACAAGGACCTTTACAAAGACTTCCATGCTTTCTGCATACACACAGACATACATTACATTACATTGCATTACATTACATTACATTACATTACAGTACAGTACCATACATTACCAATACAATACATTACATTTCATTACATTACATTACATCACATTACATTGCATTACATTACAATACACTGCATTGCATTGCATGACACCACCATTACATTACATTCCATTTCTTTTCATTACACTACACTACACTGTACTACATGATATGACATTACATACATACATTGCATACATACAAGGCTTTGTCACCAGAAATCAAAAGAGGCCTAAAGAGGCCTAGCAATATTGCCTGTTACTCACAGCCTTCAGCCATTACTCACAGCCTTCAGCCATGACCTTGGACAAGCCTCTCTTCAGGCCCGAAAGTTGCTGCGACTAGAGGAAAGAGCTGGCAGCCGAATCAGGTCAGGTTTTGACCACCCAGACCTAAGTTGCTGCTTCAAACTTACATGTTGAACGCCCCCCTCCCCCATTCGCAAAGTTGTATGACTCTGGAAGTATGCTCTCGGCTTTCGCCGCTCTGCGCTGCTTGCATTGCAAGGCGCATATCGCTGATCAATGTCTCGAGCTTCTCAGCTCCCTGGGCTACCTGCACCGCACCTAAGATGGATACCAATGGCCACATGGCAATTTTAGACACAGGTCAAATCAAACAGATCAAACAGGCTTCCTGAAAAGGATGCATGTTGGCCATGTTGAAAACTACCTTCGACAGCTGCTTCAATGGCTTCCTGCATGCGCCCAAGTGGTTTTAGCTGTATCCTTCAAGGAACCCCGTGAAAGCTACTGCGCACACAACATATAATGGCCTCGTGTTTTCCACGCAGCTGTCAGCAAAGAGCTGTCATTTGCACATTGGCAATTGCAAATATAACTGCATACAATTCCCCCCACTTTTGCAATTGAAGGCTGTGAAAGCACAAGCGGCTTAAAGGATGCAACACAAGCAGAAATACTTATGTAAGAGACGTCAAGTGGAAATGCGGGCCAAGCAACCACGTGTCCCACAAACTTCTCACACACACACACTCTCTCTCTCTCTCTCTCTGTCTACACTTCTCACATGTAGAACGCCATGCAGGCCAAACAAAGAACCAAGCCAACCAGAACCAAACAAAGCCTACCGACATTCCAAACAATCCGCCCGAGCTGCAGTCTGACATGGCCCGGATGTGGTCGGAGCTCTCCAGCACGCTGCGGTAATGATCCCCCACCAACTCCCGAAGCTCCGTCTTCTTGGTTTCCACCTCGCGAACCCCGGCCCAGAAAGGCGCGCTGGTGATTATCACCAAGGACCGATCTTCTTATGTGGTCATGACTTGCTTCGCACAGGCCCCATTCTATCTGCCTACGCTCTTTTATTGTACCCATCAGCTTGCACGCGCCGTACCCAAAACATCGATGGAAAGATGTTTCGTTGCCATGCAACGGAAGATGTGTCCCATTTCCACGACCAACTCCCAAGCTGTAAAAATAACACCTCCACGGCCCATCTCCGCCCACCGCCCCTTTGAAGGCAAGGCTTGCGTACTCTGATCGACTGCGGGGGGAAATCGATCCACGATAAGGCACTGCTGTTTTTGGAACTGACATCAAACGCCTGGTCCCTCAGGCAAACTACACCCACCGCAAAAGTCAGCGCAAATATGCACACAAAGCCGCATGGGACGCAGCATGCCAAAATGCCGGTTTTTAAGCGCTAGTTTGGACCTCCTGTGTGTAAATATCCTAGAGGTCGCACTAGGTCACTAGCATGTTGCAAATGGGAAAAGCATTGAGTGGGAGCAACAAATCCTCTATGAGACGCCACGGCGCCGGAACAAATCCCGAATGAGACTCAGGAAGCAGCGCCACCAATAACATGTTTCAACAAGGACTCCGGGCAAGGTCCCGAACGAGGTAGCCAAAAGCATCAAAAAGCAAGCTCACCCAAAACCTCGCCCACACTAGGACGCCAGCCGCACTGACTTCCCCAATCAGTCCCCCGCATGCCCACTGCCCACCTCGGAAAAACTACAAAAACAAACAACAACTATTGCTCAAACCCCAATCCCACCAACAAAGCCCGCAGGGGAACCCCCAGTCGCCTCTGCGCGAGTCTTCTGCAAGATGCCATGGATCTCCTGAAGGCTCTTCCTGAGGCAAAACGCATCTTTCTGTGAGGCAACCATTGAGAAGAACCTTTTTTCGGGCAAACCAGCATGAAACCACCCAACATTGCGACCCTAAACAGGGCCCAAAAGATACAAACAAATCCTGCTAATGCAAATGGGCTTTGGATGTATCCTTTACGAACCCTGTTGACTCCACAGTTGCAACCACTGACCAAAAGGCAGAAAAAGGAAGCCAATTTTGAGGGGTTAACCATGGACCATGCCCGCCAAACAACATGGATTTCGGTACCGGCGGTACCCTTTTGAGGAGTTCAACCATTTGAGGACGCGCTTTTTGAGCGTTGTCTTTCAGGGAAAATCAAGGAACCACCATTTTGGGGATCCCACGGTTTGAGGTTGACCCGATTTTCTTATTGGGTGTCCCGGCCCCTTGTAGGAAGGACACTGCATCACTCTTCGGGGATTGATGAATCGGGGACATGAGACAAAAGCCGAGGGATTCGCGGCACGTCAAACATCACATCGCGAAGTTGCACCTGACAAGGGCATTGCGTTCCCTTCAAACCAAATGCTGGCTTCCCGTGGGAAAAACACAGACTTAGGCTGAAGTGGAGGTTGCTCAAAATAGGGGACCCCAATAGTGGATTTAGTTTAAGAACCCCCCCCCCCAAGGTGGCCCTCTTTACATGGAAGTGGACAGGGCCTCGTGGAGATGTTTGAGCTGTTAGCTAGGACTGTAAACAAGATCGCTTATGTGTGACTCCCACGGGCGCTACACGGAAGCCCCTTCTACAACTCGAGTGTGTGTTCGACACAATGTGCACAACCTCGATGAAGCGGAGCTTTCCTGAGGATCGAATTCTATGCCATTGCCATTGGCCACCAAGCATCTGTCTGAAAAGGTCATCGATCGCAGAGCTGGGCGCCATGTCTCCATTTGGCTCATCAAGCCAAGGCTGCGGGCCATGTGTGTCAATCTTCAATTCCCAAACATGAAAGAAGGGGCTCCCAAATAAGGAACCTACAGAGCGAGCGAGCTCGGCAAGCTCGACACATTTGTTTTGCAAAATAAGCAGGTTCTTAGCCAAAGAGTGACTCTCAGGAAAATACTCCGAGATCAATGGAGCTTTCTCGAGGAGGAACTGACCTGGCGTTGCCCTACTCCTCAGTCAGTGTCATTTCACTCAGGCCCAAGATCCCTCTCTTCTTCCCTTTCAAACTTCTTTTGCCATTTGACAAGGACGCACAAGCTGCTGGCACTCATCTCACACAAGATGGCCGCCATGGTGCAAAATAGGCTCCATCTGCAACACATCCGTAATGTTTACAATAAGCTGGCAGGATAGACAATCCTAATCCGTAGTCCCAAGAGGGAGACCACAAAGGGGACCTGTTGCGCAACCCAAGAAAGCATCTAGGATTGATTGCCTTTGAACAGCCCATACAATAAATCCGAAACCTGAAGCAACAAGTCCTGAAAGGATAAACACCCTGGCTTCTTCCGGGGGGGTTGCGCCCCATTTCAGCCAGCTGACCTTTACTTCCGCTTGGATGCTCTTGGCCGAGCCTCTGGAACTGTGAGGCTTGGCGCCGGTCTTACAACTGCTCAAGCATTCTTTGTCAATGAAGGAAGCGCAGGGTGACAAACCACGGATAAGGTGCTTTATTTCAGGCAAGGGAGCAGGGCCAAGTCTCTAACCTGCACCATCCATGAAAGGCAACCAGGTCTCACTTGGCATCAATACAAGTGAGATAGACATACATATATTATCATATATATATATATATGTGTATCCGCGAAAGTGTAGCCATTGTCGGCCATTTCTTGCTGCCTACGGGTTGAGGTCGCGACAGCTTCCAGAGCAACGATGTCAGTCGACTGGTCTGGTTGAGAAGAATACTCAACTCGACAATGCTAACATATCCCTTGGGAACCACTTGTCAACAAACAAGCTGAATTGACTCACCCCAATCCAACAGAAATTGACTCAAAGAAATCCACACCGAAGCACCGGTCTCCGGTTTTGGCTGAGCCAAGTGCGTGCAAACCTCTCGAGGGGCGTGTTGCCCTCCAGCGCGCAGGCGCGTACACCTAAGGGCGCGCTGCCCAGGCAAGGGCTAGACCCCCTACAAAAACCGAAACTTGTTGCTGGCCGCAAGGAAACACAAAGGAAACCAAAAGGAGAACAAGTAAAATAGGCAAGCAAAAGTCTGGCAAATCTGCTATTTAGATAGGAATCCAGAAGAACCTGCACTGCCTGCAGGTGTTCAAACAGCACTTGTGCCAGCATGGTGAAGTTGTCAAACCTCCAACTTACTTCCCTTGTTGCAGGTGTCACTGCAAAAAATAGGTCATCTAGTCTATCGATAGCATTCTCTAATGATTGGTCTGTTGTCACTGCATGGGGCCAGGATGTGATATGGGTCTCAGAATCCCATCAGACTCCAGCATCGGGCCACTCCCTGGCTGGTTCAATTTGCGTAAAGCAGTCCCCAAACAAGTCAGAAAATGACTGCGTGTCGGATTTCAGGCCCAAAAATATCTGAAGGCACAGTTTATGAGCTCTGTCTGCTGTTTGGACTTGTATGTAGGAGCACGTGACCAATAAATGCGACGGCATGTAAGCCCTATGGTTGTCAAGGGCCGCAAAAGGGGCTCTGCAATTTGGGTCCATTATGCAGGGGGATGCCTGACAACCACACAAAAAACTGTCACGATTTAGCACAAATCTATGAGTACAGACTGCCACTGACTGGGTGCCCAGCGTGTCCGCAGGTCCCGCCTTAGTGCAAGCGCGACTTACTCCATTCCCCCTGGCCACCAGTGGCCCTCGTAGCTTTGGCACCGGGGACTCGTCTTATCCTCTCCCAACAAATCCGCCCAAGTATGGATGCATGATTTTGCCGGACTCTGAGTTGTGTAGGGGAGCAGTTTCTTAGTGGGGGACAAGGTTAAGAAGTTGGCTAAGAAATCCAGCCCAGAAACCGAAATGGACGCTAAGAAACTCAGCCTCCCGGGGATCCTGCACCAGTTGGGGTGGATGAAGACCTACAAATACTGGGGCAAACAAAAACACCTACCGCGAAATGGATTTCACTCCACAGTCTGCAGTAGGTGGTACATGCAGCGCTTCTTCTCTTTCTTCTACCGGGGGAGGGGGGCACGACTGGACCCTAGGTCAGCTCGGGAGCCGGCGACATGCTCTGGACTCGCAGCTTGGCCAAGGGTTAGACTTCCGGCGATAGCGGCACCATGTGGCACCGTTGCTCTCAAAGTAGTTGGTCCCCTCACATGGCAACGGCTTCCTGGCCCCGCTTGAATACCAAAAGGAGGTTTTCCAGGACCGTTCTGAAAAAACCCTGCAGTCAAGGGTAGTTCAAGGCCCTCATGTAAAGGCTGCAAATACTTGGCAATCATGTTTTGCGCATGTAAGCCTTACCGCTGCAAGAGTCCGCGTTCATCTCAACGCTTGCAGCTAGCAGCTCACCCCTTTCAGTCGCTTCATTCTGATGCCGATTCGCCTCCCAAGCCTTTCTTCCACTTTCGCTACCTCTCTCTCTCTCATGCCATCAGCCTCCGTCCCTGGCGTGAAGAAACACTTGGCCAAGCAATACCAAGCAACGTGACTCAACACCGCTCGTGCTCAGTAGTTGGAAAATCCACCATCACGACGCTGCTTGGATCAACTACCTACATCTTCTTTGGAGTGCAATGAGGGCCACTAGCCCAAATGAAACAAAACACAACAAGGCAGAAATTACCATTGCTGTTTTGATTTAGTGATTCAAAGCAAGTAGTTGGTAATTGTCGGATTGCAAATCTTCTCACGCGTCGCGGATGCGGTGGGCCTCTTTCTTGACGCTTGCACTCAAATTCACTTCGAATTGCGACCTCCGGTTGAATGCCAGGTGGCAGCTACTAGGTAAAGCAAGTCAAAACGCTTGGAACATAAACCTCTGCGACACCTGTGATCAGAAGGTCGTCGGGCCTTGGAAGGCACCTCTGGGCAAGACACACGAAAAAACTCAATCAGCCTCTGGGGGAATGAAGCCCACGCAATGTGCCCCACTGTAACACAGGGGGTCTTGCCAAGGTTTGTAATTTCCTTACCGCCTGCACTCGAGTCTTGCAATTTCGGCATCATCCCCCAGCTGCATCCCTAATGCATTGGACAATGCTAGCCACGCAATCAACACACAAATTAGCCCGTGGGTGCGACTACCACCATGAAAGCTGTCAACCGTTTGCCATGCAACCCTTTCACAGCAAACATAACACCAAACCACAAGACACGTTCAGGCAGAACTTGCAAGAAGTGGCGCACACGCGCACATGCAGGTTGCATCCATGTCTGAACCAACTTGTCTGAGGACGTTGAGCTTGGCCTCACATGGAGAGCAATCGTCCGTGACCTCAGTCTGCGCCATCTCCCCTCAGGTGGCGATGAGGCACTTAGAACCCCAAATTGCAAGGGCCTGCAAAACAACGCTCGCCTCTCCAAAACGCCGCCTTGCCACGATTGCAAAGCTCCACAAGAACTTGGGTAGCATCATGAATTGCTGTGAAAAACGGCTCGCTTGCAATCCGTTTCAAGACCGGGAATAGGAAAAAGCGACAGCCCAAAAGGACACGTGAACACAAACCTCAAAGGCTCAGGGCAGTGCCCGAAGGCCGGCTATCCTGGCTAGGTGCAAGGTGTGCGACGGGCACTTTACGTTTCAACGGCCTCAAGTTGGGAGGTGACCTTCATTGGGGAACCGATTGTGCCGAGGGTGAGCGAGGCAGCGCATGCTAACCAGCTCAAAGGTGACCAAGCAAGCTTTCGCCAGACCCCTTTCAACGCGAAACCTGTGTGTATGTGTGCGTGGGCTAGGCGGTCTGAAAACTCAACCAAAGTACCTCTATTGTTTTGGGAAAACTTGGAGCGTCTAGCACCCAAATCCGTCAAGATCCTGCCGGACCGCCCTTGGCCAGTCTAACATGCGCAAAGCCATGCCTTCCCCAAAGACCACATAGTGGCTCTAAAATGGGACATTTATCCATCGACTTTTGGTGTCCTGTCTCTCCTGGAGGCAACAGTCACTCGGAAGGGAAGACAGATGCTGATGTCTCAACGGGTTTCAAACCTTCACCTTTTACTTCGCATTCGTAAGGCTAGCGGCTAGCTTTTGAGGCAAAAAAGAAGTGGTAAACGCGGTGGCAAGATCGCGATCAATGGACTCTTGCAACCGACAAGTGCTGCTTCCGTGAAACAATGTGTGGCACAGGACATCGGGGCTTCGCAAAAGTTGGCAGCAGGTGTCGTTGACGATTCACGCACTGGAGTTTGTTTGTCCTCGCCTTAGAGCAAACTTCCCGGCGGGATGTGTTTCCCCAGTTCCTGTCAAAGCAAGCGGCGCAGTGGATCTGCGGCAAATAGCGCCCAAACTTCGAGACACGGTTGCAAGCCGGAAAATTCGGGGGGCTTGCAATTCCAGGACCGTGCCAACGACTTTGCTCGGGCCAGAAGGACGGGAAACATGGAGGGATGATTGAGAGACAGCCCGCGGCTGATAAAACAGTGAAGACTTACATTTTTTTTCAAGCTGGATCTGCCCCGACTTGCTAAAGCATAACAAAGCAAATCTGCCCAGACTTGCTGAAGCAAGGTAGCTCATCCAACTAGTCGAACTATCACTGGGGGGTTGGAAAAAACGTAGCATTTGGCCCCATCTCAAATCTGACCAAACAGCTGGAAAATATATATATATATATATATAAAACTCGATTTAGTATAACGTGAGGCGAACACTTCTCCGTCACATCGAGGTTGCGTGTGGCTCTCATGCCCCATCCGGCCTTGCTTAGCAGCTGCCTGATCTCTGTGAGAGCTGCCTGAACCGCAAAAGCTTCGAACGAAGAAAGCCTGCCTATTCTATCCTATTCTGAGGCCTTAGCATTCTTGCCCAGGGAAAGGGGCCGGGTGATTGCTGAACCCCCTTCAATCCCCTCAGTTTCCCTGCGTTTAGGATATGAAGCTGGAAACAAAACTTTGAAGGGGCCCCCTCCTTTCTGCCTACCCATCACAAAACCAACAAGACAGAGCCCACGAACCCGAATGCACATCACTTTGCGCAAGCCCAAGAATATAATTAGAGAGAACACTTTGCGGTATAAGCCAATGGGGCTCGCAACCAAGCCTACTGTGCAAACTATGTTTTTCAGCTTGTAAGACTGTACTTTGCGTGCTCCACTTGTTGGTACAAAGCTACGATTTTGAATCTGGAGCTGGACACTTGAACACTTGC
>CAUJNA010003502.1:227984-232984 GCA_963377175.1 Effrenium voratum | reverse complement strand
CTGCGAGGCCTGGCAAAACCGGACCGAAAGCGGCGCCGAAGGCTTTTGTGGCGGCGGGTTAATCAAGTCATTGACCAGGCAATCGTATTTTGCTCAATTTGTTGCCATTGGAGGCTGAGGCAGGCAAATTGTGCGGATGCAAAGCGCCAGCCGGCTGATGCGCAGCCCGAGTTTCAATTCTAGGAGAAAACTCTTGCTCGCGGACCTTAAGAATTGCCTCAGGCTGCATCCCTGCGCGGTGCCTTGATTGCCACCCAAACAACATAAAATTGCGCAGGGACCCTTCCGACAGGAAAGTCGTCTCCCCAAGCGGTCTGTGGGCCGACACCGTTGCTTGTGGAAGGGTAACTTTGACTGGACGGCGTCTGGTTTTCCGCTATGCGTTTCTGGAGCTAGGAACTGGGTGCACCAAAACGATGGTGCGTTCGAATTCCGCCTCGTCTTGCAACCTTACAGCCTAGGGCCTAACGTCCAAACACGCCCGCGCCCCATCCGGTGAGAGGCCCCGGGCGCCCGGGCCGAGGCTCTCCACGCTGCGCAGGCGAGACTCCAGTCGCTGGCCCGTGAGCAGCCAAAGCCCGCAGTCCTTGAGCGCTCGAATCCCACTTGGAGACGTCTCAACATTTTGGGACCCGCTTTGGATGGTGTTGATGGGAAACCAAAAGGAAGCCACCTAAGAGAGGTCCCCAACTTGGGCCTTATTTGTTGGGAAGCACAAGGCGTAGGCCGGCCCGAAACCCGAAAAGGAACACGGTTCATCCGGCATTGGGTGATGTCGCGAGAGGGACGGCCTTCATGTTTTGGGGATTCCCCCCTCCCGGCCCCAATAATGCACCAGGCTGATTTGTTTACGGGGTCGACATTGAAACGGGCACCACAGAACTGACGCTCACCCAGAGCAATTGAGGTGTCTCAAATGTGTGTACATGTCGTTGAGTCCAGCCAACTGATCATGCCTCTGCGTAGAGCAAGCCTTGGGAAAACCAATTGCCAGGGATCCGGTGAAAGCAAGGATGAGAAGAGAATCACCAATTTGGTAGGGAAGTAAAATTGACTAGGCAAACGGCATCCACGTTATTCTTCCTTTCCCCACGGCCCACATCCTTGCTAACTGGTTCTTACATATAGGGGGGCGCGAACGGCCGCTTTTGCTCCCATCGCTTGGCAAAGCTGCCGCAGACGCCTCGCGAATTTGGCAAGTGACATGAATCAAATGAAGCGACTAAAGGCCATAGGCAACCCAAACCTCCAGCGGCGATGCGGGAAAGTGCAACGTGTTGGGGCGCGTAGCTGGCGTAGTTGATGTTTCCGTGTGTGTCTGTGTCCCTGTCTGCGTGTATGTTTGGAGGGGACCAAACCCTCCTGTCGGGTCTGTCTTGTTGAGTTGCGAACCTTTTTTTGTTGTGTAAAGTTTGAAGCCAAAGGAAGTCAATCATTTTGCAGGGTCCTGTTTTGGCACATACTTGACTCGTCAATATGAGCACTGGACTGATGCGATGCTGTTGAATGGAATGTTGCTTGGCTATGGGGACCATTTAAGTTGTTGCGCTGGCTATGGGGACCATTTAAGTTGTTTGCCAGTAAATCGGAGAACTGTCCTACGTACAGGCAAGCATAGGCAAGCCAATGCATGCCTGTGAGGGCCCAAGAAATCGCTCTCTGGACAGGAAGCAGCAGAAGTCTGCAAGACTAGGCCGCACGCCAGGCTCCGATTTTCTCAAACGCAACATGTCGCCATTGCCTAAGCTACCCCGCCATGTGGGCGTCGTGAAGTGGGGCCTGCCAGTCCTTACACTGCCAGCCGTGTAGGAACTTGATTCGGCACTCTAAAAAAGGAATGCCAATGCCCAAGCTCCTTTGGTCTAGAACATTAGCCTACCCGTTGGTCCTACTTCCCCCGCATCCGGCAAAGCTGCATGTCAGCTGTGGGCGTAGATCATTGAACACGTGCGCACCCTGCATTCAGCAGCTCAGCTGCGCCACACGGCCCATGTCTTGTGCACATTGGGATCTAGTTCCCAGGAAGCAAGCGACAAATCTTCGCAGCTCGTGCCAGAGGGTGTTGTTGCGTCATATCATGGCTTGCCGATGATTGTCTAATATTTACTGTGGCAGTCCTCAACTTCCCGACTTTCCTTATTATGTCTGCCACGGGACTTTTGATAAGACCCGTTGGCCCGTTGTGCTGATCGCAATGTGGTAGAGCATGAGCCGGGTTTGCCCGCATGGGGAGGATTTGAAGAGCGGAGTCCTTCATCCCCTTCCGGGAGCTTTGCTCAAAGCGACGTGCCCCGAGCAATGAAGTGATTCGCTGACGTGTCCGGTATGGCCAGCTCGGACAGGGTTCACAAACGAGCGCCGAAAACCTGTGCTTGGTTCGACTCACAGGGGAAAAAACGCCTGCACAGGCTTTACCCTAAAGCCTCTGACACTAGCTAGAACATTGCCAATGGTTATCGCCTTTCGCTGCTCAAACCATTTGCAGGTTCTGTGACTGTAGCACTCCTGGCCTCAAAAAACTGATGTACGTACTCGCTGAGCTGAAGGTGACAACCCTTGCTTGTTGAATCGAACAACTTCCTTTTAAGCCGCATCTGGCCTGAGTGCAGCTGCACTTTCCCTATCTCGTCGCAGCTTGCGCAGCAAGATGAAGACAGTGTCAAAACTAGAGGACGTGATGTGATCCTGAACAAGCAGCATGAAATGCTGCAAGAACAGTTTGAGAATTGGGGACTTACTTGCATTTCTGCCACGCCTCAAGCATGAAACATTCGACACATTGGGGCGCCAAACGATACCACAATGACATTTAGACAGTGTACACATCCCTTCGCTGCGTGGATTTTGGGCTTTCCGAGCTTTCCCGTTTCTGATTCCATGAGTGCCATGGCGGAATTGCAACAAGCGCACGAATCAGGCGCACGGCATTTAGCCCAAGCCTGACTTCCACAAAAACGCTCCCTTAAAACAAGAGCAAGTGCGGTGCACTGAATTGCCAAGGTGGACATCCTTGAGCACTACAGGTCACTTGCCCGTGCCCGTGCTTGCGCTGTCCTGAACTTTGGGCTCAACTGGCTTGTCATGGCCGCTTGGCGCCGGGTTGCGCGGCGGCCGCTCTCCTTGCACAATGCGCTCTGCAGCCAAGCGCTTCAGCTTCGACGAGCTGGCTGGCTCTATGCACAAGGCAGCCATGATCGTTACGCGACCCTCGGACTCCATCTTGGCACCTGTTCAGCCAAACTCAGCGGCATGCACCTCTGGCCCATGCTCACACCTCTCTCTCAATGAGGGCTTATCACACTTATCACTTCTGCCTCGGAACAAACTCTTCAACCGCCCTTCAGTCTCGGAACAAAACGCAAATGGGCCAAGTCCAAAAAGCCAAGCCCAGCCTGGGTAAGGGGCAACCAGGCAGAAACTCGAGCTATCACCAAAGCTGGTTAGACCAACATCAGCCCCTAATTGTTTGTTTGAGAAGAAATACCTGAAACAAAATGGCCACACCAGGGCTGTGGGGAATGACCACTTCTGTGATACAACAGAGAGGGCTTCCCAAAGACTATTTTGTTAATAGAAAGGGGGATTCCCTTGTATCACAGAAGTGGGGAGAAACCCCTTGATCCCACAACCCTGGGCCACACAGGGCGCCGGGTTGTACATAGAGGGGAGATGGCGGCGGTTAGTTGGGGGAGGGAAAATGCCTCTCCCCCCAAAACCCCAGCCATCCCCTTGCTAAATGCCCGGACAACAAGGAATGGAATTTGCATGTAGCCCGCTTGGCACTTCAAGCCACCAGTCACTGATTGAAAGGTAGGAAAGCGCAGTAAAACCTGCAAGGGCCCAGAACAGAACGTCCGGATTCGCCACCCATGGCACCAAATGTAGACATGCGCTACTGCGCTTTCAAACACGCTGGGGTCGTGCCTGCAAATTAACATGGAACCTATACAAGGAGTCCCCCCAAAGGAATCTCTGGCAAATGTGTTGGGCTTCCAGGTGAAACTGCAGGTGGCCTTGCCCCCAACGCATGAACATCCGACAGCAAGCCTCACTGCAGTGAGGCTGCCACGCTGCCAGGCCCAACAGCGCACGCGAGCAATCCATTGGCGCGGCTCCCTTCGAACCGAAAAGTCGCGGCTTTCCGCGGGTGTCCTTGGGCAACCCGCAGAGAATCCAATTTGTTGGTTACTCTCGACCAACAACTTGCTGGCGCAAGTGATTCAAATGTATCAAGATGTCCGGAGAACAAAAAGAGTGGTCCTAGCCACATCAGCCAGGAGTCAAAATTATGGCTTCATCATCTTGCTTTTGTGTAAGGCTGTGCCATGCAACAATAAAGCGTGTTCTAACTTGCGGTATCCATTAATGCTGCATTGCCTTCCGTCTGGGCACTCTCTTAAACGTCAACTTGCCTGTCTTATTCAGCTTCGCGTAGTACTAAACAGGAACGGAATAACTCAGAGAGCAGGTCCAAGAGTAGCCCCCAATACTAAACATGAGCGCCCCAGACCCCTTGACTGAGGTCTTGTCAAACCAGGTGCTGGAGCCACCCACTGAAAATGGTCACTTGGAGTTTGGGCGCACACTGCGCAATAGTAGCCAGGAAGCATTGCTGGTCACGAGGCGGCAAACATCATCAAACATCATACCCATAACGAGAAACCAGCAACAATACCAAGAACCGCATTGTGCGTTTCATTGAAAGAAACGGGCGGGTTCAGAACCCATTCAGGTACGCTGCTGCAGTGGCCTAACCTTCGCTGAGTGGTGGAAAGACCTACCAAATTGGCAAATCGCCAGTTTTTGGCGCTCAAGTTAGATGGCACTAGAGGCTTTTCTGCTCTGAAAATCGCCTGCCAGCGCTCCTGCCAGTACCTCGGTCCAGGTACGAAGATCTCACTGTGGCTGTCAAAACGCAGTGGCCAATCATTCATTCCTACACCTCCAAAAGATCCTTGCGGGTTGCTTTAGCCCAATCCGACCACAAGCGCGCCAATCAC
>CAUJNA010003502.1:175484-220484 GCA_963377175.1 Effrenium voratum | reverse complement strand
GGAATTGGTTCTAAGAGCCTTCTCGAGGTTCTGATCCCAAAATCTATTTCAAACCATTTGGGTCGGGCCCAAATGATTGGCCCCTGTCCGAAATGGTTTGGGATCCAAAAGCCACAACGGATCACAACGGAAACCACTGCAATGCAATAAGCTACCACAAGGCTATCTGTCAAAATCGAGGGGGAGTGGGGAATTTGTTTCCAGCATGAGCGATTCGTTCTTCTAAACCAACCTGCAAAGTGCAACCTCACAACAAACACACACGCGCTCCAAAAAAAACAAAACACAGAAAGTGCAACCTCAAAACAAACACACACGCAAAACACGCGCACAAACAGAAACACACACGCAACTTCTGGGTTGGCCCTAGCCCTTGTGCGGATATGTTTGAACCGAGCGGCGCTGCCTCGGCCTCGCCGGCCGCCCGCAGGTTGCCACGGTGAAGGCCGTCCGCGTGCTGAGGCAAACCAATGGGCAGCGGGGCAAAGCGAGCCTCGTGCGCGGAAGCGCGGAGCAGCCACGATGCGTTCCGATTTAATCCTCTAAATCAGATGGTAGTTTGGGCATGTATATCCTGTAGGGAATCAGCCGCTGAAACCCGTTAGCGATGCAGCCTAGCCGCATCACATGAGCAGTGGAGGTTCATGGCGAAGCAGGCCTGCGCCAGGTTCGATTGAGCGAGACATGGATGTCTTGTTGCCAGGGTTCATTGGATTTTCCCTCCACAAGTTCCACAGCAAACGCCACTTTTGCAGGCCCAACAAAGTGAAATTGAGGAACCCCTGTTTGTGATACCCGGCTCGTGGGTGGCTGTAAAGAGAAAAAGCACCAAGGGAAACACAGGGACCTGTATTGTAAATGGTGCAATGTACATTTTGATGCAAAAGCAATTTGTTTCCAATCGGTCTACGGGGGCCAACGTCAACCAAAGACCAGCTAAGGTCCCTTGCTGCCAGAAATCCGGCAAAATTATCATGGGAACCGACCGAACGAAGGCTGAAAAGAATGGGGATCAACCATTAGAAGTATATGGAACAAACTCCCTGTGCGGGTCATTCCCCTTGACCTCTACAAAGGTTTGTCTGAATTCGCTAGAGGATTGTCATTCCCACTCATACTCATCAAGTGCTCACGCACCTGAAGCCCTGGCAGCGCCGCGATGTGCTGCTGCTGAGGCAGGGTCAAGGGCGCGTCGCCGCCATTGACCTAGCGCAAGAGCCGTTTCTGGGGGCCACATACCTCTGGAAACAATGCATCAAATCGAAGGCAGCTGTTTCTGCAGCCCGTGCGACTGCAAGTAGGATGAAGTCCGCCTTCACTGTCTCGGCCTGCAAATCGCCAGCACAGTCTTACACTGAGTCCATTAAAGTGACACAAACTGAACCTAGCCCCATCCTGAAACTTTCATGATGTTGAAAGCAAAGCACGCAACTGCCAATCCGGGAAACACATATATGTATATATATATATATGGTAACCCACGAGGCGTGCATTCAACTATCGGCCACGCAATGTAGGTGTGGCAATTTTAACCGCACCGTTCCAGAATGTGCTGAAAGCAAATTGCCCATTCCGACTCATGGCAAAATACAACATATGAGCAGCACCTGTTGCTCTCCTGACGCACTGTTGGCCAAACGGCTGGAGAGAAAGGAGACGGCTATGAACGGGCTTTTTCTCGGCAGGTTTCCCCCAAAAAGCTTCCGACTTCACATCACCCACAGGCCCATAGGCTTTAAGACAGTGCTGGAGCGAAAAGCGGGGGTGCTACGGGTGCGGGGCTCGAATCCTATGACAGGGGCGTGAATTTGAATGGGGGACCCCCTGTCCACTCTCCACTGTTGAGGAGCTCCCTACACCTTTGGCAAATCCCATACCCTCCAACGCCCTTCTTCTGCTCTCCTGAGTCCCGATTGTACACAGAAATTCAAGGTTTCATATTTCGCCTCAGTGTAAAATTGTTTTGGAGACGCTTCAACTAATTAAAGATATTCCTACCTTCCGGGCCCCCCATTGCCCTGACCGAGCCGCCAAGCCCTCCACGAATCCATCCAAGTAGGGCTTCTCCACACAAAGCACCCCATGCTGCGGCAGCAAGCGCCCCACGACTGGAACAGCGGGACTGCACTTGAGGTTTCCCTCTACGGCAACCGAAATATGTGCGCACACACACACACACACACCTAAGAGGAGAATCCTCCTCCGCAGGTGCTACGCTTGGCGGGAGGGTAATCTGCGCTTTGGAGCTTATCAGTGGCTTCCCATTTGACCTCAAGAGCCAGGGTTTAGAAATCCAAACCACGACAGAGGTTACTTGATCGATCCCTTTCGCGGAACAGAACAAACGTTGAATTTCTCCACAGGACCGATTCCTTCAGGCTGATTTCCATACTGGATCCTTTGCGAAGCGGCCCCCCCTCGAAGATTCATGTTGAGCCAAGACTTGTTGGCTGCATGAGCTGGAGTTTGCTGCAAATTTGGGGCATATGACAGCAACCTCACAAAGGGGTGTGCCATTCTACCCGCGATGAATGTTCCCTTCAAAGGGAACTCGGGTTGGT
Organism: Effrenium voratum; assembly: GCA_963377175.1. Lineage (NCBI taxonomy): Eukaryota > Dinophyceae > Suessiales > Symbiodiniaceae > Effrenium > Effrenium voratum. Next base: position 217,923 of record CAUJNA010003502.1, on the reverse strand, counting down.
CGGTGAATTGCTGTGATTCATTCCGGCCGGATGATTCAATTCAATAGCCGCAGCTGTAAAAGGCAACTGGAGCACAGGTTGGGAGAATGCGATGAACACAGGCACAGCGCAGCAATTTCAACCATTTATTTCCTGCTTGTTCAGTAGAGAACCCATTCCCTATAAGGATCCATGTATGGTTGGAAGGGTCCTTCATATTTTCTGAGAAGCGACCAGGAGCTGATGCTTTGCGTTGACCTTCTCTGCTAGCCTCATTTCGCATCTCATCGTAGATCGTTGGGCAAGCTGCTGCCGGAAAATCATTCAGTGAAGTGGCCGAGAGGGAGTGGGGGGGGAGGGGAGGCCCATCCTCCCGTCCACAATGACTTGACCTTCCTGTGAATTGGTTTTCGCATCATACAATTGAGCTGGTGGGTTTCCCTTGCTTCATTTGGCGGCGTCGTTTGCATCGAATATGCGCTACAAAAAGGTGACACCCCTGTAGTAACCAGGGGGAAATTCATCCAAGGCTGACCTTTGCACCCCGAATTTGCGCAGCCACGCCTACCATCCAAAAGTGGTACATGAGTGGAATGGCAAAAAAAAAAAACACGATGTTCCAAATGCCAGAGGCCTCCACAACCCCAAGAAAAGAAACCTGTCATCGCTCACTCGACCGGCTTCCAATCAAGTTTGGATCCCTTCTTATGGATGGGGACCGGCCATGGTCCCTTTGAAAAATCATTCATTCCTGCAACTTGTAACCTGTGCAAAATGCAGGGTGGCAAGTGTCAGGACCCGATAATCTGACAGACGTCCTCAATCATTGGACATGACCCATCCCCTGCATTCATTGCACCCCCTTCCGAGACGTGGACGCTTGTTGACGGACGCTGTTCTGCACGTCTTGCAGAAAAGAAAAGACAGCAAGTAGGTAGAAACCTACACTTTCCCACTAGGGTACACCTTTCCGATGCGCTCTTGCGGCATAAGTTCACCCTGTGCTGACTACAGCTTACAGCTTGAGCCCTGAATCAGAAAAGCGCAAGGGGGTCCGGGCGTGTCTCGATCAGGCTATCGTTAGCACCTTGCTGGCACATCGCTAGCACCAAAATCAGACAGAAACAAAAAAAAATCCGAACCCGATGAACAAAAGGTAAAACTCGAACCAGGAAACCAAAGTCGTATGCAAATGTTTGTGGTGGCCTGACATGACGGAAATTGGTTTCATGGCCCCCTCCGGCCAAAACCCCGATCTAAATATTTAGGGATTCGTCTCTCTCTCTATCATTGCATTGTCCATTTATTCTCCGCCCATTTTCATTTAAACCCAAAAAAAAAACATGAATTACATGCGCATTGGTTGGCCCTTATCATTCTTTTCAATGACCCATTGCGACGCTATGTTGGGTCATAGCGGCTCCGGCCCAGCGCGGCAGCGAACTTGGGCCTGACGAGGCAACACATGAGGCGGACGGACGTGGCGGTCATTTGGTAGACCACCCGGGCTAATTATGAAGGAAAACCAGCGGGTTGTCGAACTTGGCCCATTTTTGCAAGACATTCTCACAAGTACCCCAGGTAAATGGAGTCAAAGGCAAAGTTGCCAAAGAACTTTGCGGGAAGCCCCCAGAATGCCACCGCTCTAAGGGATCCATAGTACTCTGACACAAGTTCTCCTGGAACAGGGGTCGACCAAGAGGAGAGCCCTGGATCAAAAATATTGTCGCTTCCAAAGGGCGGAAACCGGTTGAACTTCCAAATGACTTGCACTCCCTTTCAGCCAACGTCGAACTTTTGCCTGATAAAAAAAGCTCACCACTGAGCGACCGTTTTTTTTCCAAGCCTCTCAGAGGGGTGGATCTCGCGATAGCGCCGCAGCCGGGGCATGCAGTGCCAAAGGCAGGACGCCGCCAGGAAGGCAGCGGAAGAGATCCTGAGATGTAGTCGCGTGTGTGCGTTGAGGGTACCCTGTTCAGCTTGGTTTCAACGGCAAACAGGCAAGCCGCAATTTTTGGGGGTGCCCTGTAGTCCCCGATTTTTGACACATAAAATGCACGGCTTCTGTTTTTGAACGATCTTTCGGCTGCAGCCCTGCGGCTTACCAATCGTTGACCCAGCTGCACACAGGTGGCGCAAGGGAAGTAGACAAAGGGTACTGCTAACCCTAATATTAATCCCCTGTTGGGGTGTTTCCCTCCGAAAGTGATGATTCCCCACTAACCCAGGGAGACCCCCTTATTAATAAACCGGTCGATTGATTTGTATGGGGTCAACATTTTCAGAATGAAAGGCATCACAAAGGATGCGCATGTTACAATGCTCAAGTGCGCACGCCTTTGCTCCGCTTCTTGTTGGAATGGCAGGGAAACTAACTGAAGAGTCAAAGGACAGCGGCCCGCCGCCTTCAACACCCGGCCGCTACACGTGACAGGTCCAGGCAGAAGAAACGACGTGTTGGCAAACCAGGCATTGCTCGCTTCATAGGGGGAGCAAGTTTGCCTCGTGCCAGTGGCAGCTGCAGTATCTGATAGCTTCAAATCCCAGCTGCCGCTCATTGGTGTTCATTGCATAGTCTTCGGCATGTCTTCGGCATGACCAAATATCGAAAATGTCAGCAATTGCACGCTGGGAACGACAACAAGGTACGGCATGGCTGGCAACGTTCCAGTGGTGAGCACTGAGCACGGATAGAAAATTGTGGGGCCCCTAAACCGGATCTCAACGAAGCAAGATAATTGCCGTTAAGATGCTCCTGTGAATCTGAACAGCGCTGCGACAAACGACGCCTAAAACATTGACAACACACAGTGCTTCTCCTGAACGTGCGACATGAGTTGACATTGCCACAGCCCCGCCATCTTGCTCAGCTCAAGCATGCTTAAACCACCGTTGTCTAAACAACCTCCATGTAGCTTGCCTTAAACGGATAAAAGGGTGCCAGGGCCAAGGTTGCCCGACTCTGTTGACCCCCCCGCTTCATTCCAAAGTGCAGCTTGGCTGAGCTGGATCGCTGATGCCAGCGCTCATCGTAGTACCATGGTACCTGGCAGGCTACCTTTCGAGCGTCGCTACGCTGCGGCAAACGCGCGTTCCTTTCCAAAAGGGGGTGGTATTGGAAACCGACTACCTGCCTTACCTCGCCCAGGTGCAGAACTTCTGATAGGATTGAACACGAAGAAACAGAACGCGGTCCGTGCCATTTGTTTCTATCGGGACTCGCCAATAGGCTTACTCAGACGCCAGTGCCTCGAAAAGACCAGGCGGAACCGGCAGCTCGCAGGGCAAGCCTTAGGTCTGTCTCAAAGTCTTGGGACCCAAACCGGTTGGTGTGCTCTTCCCTCCAAACACCAAGCCCGGGAGCTCCCCCCAAACAAAAAACCTACCTACCCGGAGATGCGTTGGAAGCTCTATGGCGGCCAATTGGCAGCTGGTTAGTGCAAAGGCACTAGCTGTCCAAGCCAGTCCTGTGCGGGATCTCTGCTAAGTGCGCCAGCTCAAACATCTAGGTTGACACTTGTCCAACGTCTCATGAGCCGACTGGCCAAACAAAAGGTCCAAACTGTTCGTTTGCCACTATTGTCCCTCCCAATTGTATATATATATATAACGATATTATATATATATATATTTACTTATTTATTTATGTATACATAAAGCGCTGAAACTCAGGGAGTGAGACTTCTGCCTTCAAAACTGCCAAGTTGCACACCGCAGGTATCCTGAGCGCGCCCGTGTGCTGAGACAATGCCGGGAACGAGGGGTTGCCGGCAACGGCACCGAAATTGCCACACAAGCGCTGAACTGCTCATGTTGGAGTGGTGTGCAGGAAGCAAGCATGTATTTTGGTCAAGAACAGCGGTGCACTGTGCTGCTTGCTCATGAAGACACTCCGTTTCCTTGCGATTGGGGTCAAAGGATGGGACCCATTTGTTCGACCAATTTGCATGCTCAACCAAAGTTGATATGTGTGAGAACCTGCCAGAACCACCCAGATCGCCTAGCAAATTTCCCAACCAATTGCTCAAGGCGAATCAGAAAGCCGTGCTGTGAGTCCTCATCTTGCACAAGTGCATTTCTCCTTTCTCCCTCTCCATCGCCATCCTGGGGGTCAGCACCCTCCCCGCTCCTCTCCACTCCGCTTCCTCCCTTCTGCCGGGAGACTGCCCCTTTTTGCCCATGGGCAGTTCTGGCGGCGGCTCATCCGGCTGTGCCTGCGCCTCAGACAGAAATCGTTCGGTTCATAGCGAACCCTGTCCCTTGCTTTGGCAAAAAGTTGGTGGGATGTGTCTTTAGAGCGTTCGTTTCCTCAAATGGGGAAGGCTCCACTTTTGGGTTGTTCATCTCCTCACAAGGCCAACCCGCCTATTTCACTGGGTCTGTCTCTCAATGGGTGTTGTGAATCGGCCCCGACACCACTCGTTACAGGGGAACTACCGTCTGCACCACAAGCCAGGGATACATGCCCCATGCCCGAATGTGGATTGGGCACATGGATGTAGCTGTTTCACACAGGAGTGCCAAAAGAGTCAACACTAACAATGCCGAAACAACAGCGAAAAGGATTCAAAGCAGAACGAGTGTTGGGCTAGCGCTAGCTGATGAGGGTTTGATGGCCTTTTAGTGCTTCCTTAATTTGCCCAGCATGCCATTGAATAAGACTTTAGGATGCTTTAGAGCAACCCGGCCGACAAAAGATGATGTCCCAGCGGCCTGAAGTTGCGGTTTCCCTAAGATGAATCAAGGTAAATGACCGGTTTTGTCAAGTTGAATCTGGGGCCCCAGCCTTGCGCAAGGCCCTCTGCCAGCCCTGCCACGCAGCATCGAAGCGCTCTGCTTCATCCTATGCGAGTTGCGACTTATTTTAATTTCCCTCCATTTGGTGGTTCGGATTGGTGGTTTGGTGGCTAAGGAGGGATCTCCTATTTTACCCTCTGCAAGGTCCTGGGGGTCAAATCCCCAAACAAATATAGGCACATGCGTGCAAACAAATATGCTCGACTTGTCAAACACTTCTGCCGCTTCTCGTCTGAAACAAGTTGCAGCCGAAAAACACAATTCCAGCCTGAGCCGTGTTCAACTATGGAAGAAGCCATCTTAGCAACTTGGCAAAGAACGACTGAAGACTGACAACTCGCCAAAGATAAACACAAAATACACGACCTGGGTGCCCCAAGGCATCCCCAAGGCATCAAATCCCCGGTATGTGGCTTGAGCTCTGCCAAAGCTACGCTCCCTGAACTGGATCTCTTTTCAGTACGTCCCCACCATTCTGCCAAAAGAAATTCTGAGAAATCCCATGCACCGGCTTGAAGTGCTCCTGAACTGCGCCTGTCCTGCTGCAAGGTGTCCAAGTGAACTTTCTGACCTTTCCGCGCACGTTTCGGAATCTTGCGGGAAATTATGGCTTAAACGCAACTTGACATCCTTGAAATTGGAGAGTCCTACAGGTGGACAAAGTCAATTTCACACCAGTTGGTAGGTGGTACATTTCAATCATCTTGCATGTTGGTCAGGCAGCGAGCCTGACGAGTATTCAATCGTCATGCGCAAACCCCTTACTCTCTTGACGCATGCCAGGAAAAATCAGCCATGCAAGCCGGACAAGGGAAGCAAAAGGTATGTCAAAATAGGAGGACTCCCAAAACTGTGGTTCTCCTTTGGGTGTCCCTTTTAAAATCATGGGTAAAAGGGTACCCACAAAAACCAACACACACAGACAAACACACCCACGCTCGCACGCCCAAATGCCTGAAGGTTGCCGAAACCCAATTGCAATGACTGCTTTCACCCTGCCGCCAAACAGCCACAATTGGGTGAATCCCATTGTGGGAGGTAGGGAAGCTGAACACAAAACAACGAGGGCCAAAGCAGAGTCTTACCGCAGCTGAGGCACAGGTGTCTATGCAAAGGAGGCCGCGCCGGGGATCGTGCTGAAAGCAAAGATCTTTGGCCTGCAGCTTGGCTTAGCTTTTACAATGGCTGCCAACATATTGAGTGTGTGACGGGACCCCTATAATAGTGGTTTCACTTTTGGCTGTCCTTTCAAGCCACACAAAGGGGCAAATCCCTTTCGGATTTGGGAAAAAATCAAGCTTTGCCAGGCTCACCACCCGCTTCAAGGTCCCCCCCCAATTAATTGTCTGTTGGGCAACGTGGGGAGAGGACCGACCGGAGAGGAAAACACATGAAGACCGGAACTAGGGGACCCTCCAAAAACTGTATTCTTCCTCTGGAGCTTGACAACATTTAGGGGGGGCTTCGGCAGGGGGGTTGCTGCTCAGCAGCAATCATTGGACTTGACCCTGTGCCCTCAATAGGGGACACCGCTGTGGTTTAAGCCTATGTTGACATGGAACACTTTGGAGTGTCGAAGGGCCGATCACTGCACCCCGGCCTTGCTGGGCCGTGGAGCGCGGCAGGGCCCGCGCAGCATGCCGCTGCACCCCCGCAGGTTGCGGCATCCGCCGGTGCGAACCCGATGCGCAAGGCTCGGTTACCACGTCGGTTTACATGTGTCTCCCGTTAATTCCCCCATCCCCAGGGAAACTCCGCACGTCGTGATGTTTTAGCTGAAGGCGAATGTCGGGACCCCTGTGTCAGAATGGGGGCGGGGGGGGGGGGATTGCAGGTCCCTAGGCCCAGCCATCGTGTCCAGTGGGGCACTACGACGAAAATGAACAACCCACTTTAAACCGCAATCGTGCAACACTTGGACATCTGTGGCGTAAAGCGCAAGGAGCCAATTGATGAATGCTTGGGGTGCTGGCTGTGGCTGTCAAGGCAGCTGTAATTGGCTGCATGCGGCTGGGCAACGGTTGCGACGCCCTGCCGTTGCCAAATCTGAAACTTGCGCTTATCAGCTTCCACTTGTTTGGAGCTTTGGTCTGTGGTTTGGGGGTTAGGGGGTGGCGTCGCATCTACCCTCAACTTTGGACCAGGGGTTCGCCGTTACTGATTCTATCAGCTCCCAAATCAAGTAGTACAGCCTTCCTCCCACAAGGAGAAGGCACCATTTGGGCACATGTCAAAATGGGGGGACCCCCCAATGGTGGGTTTCCTTTTGGCGTCCCTTTCGACCAAACCCAAAAAGGCTATCCTTGAGAAACACTGTCGCCGAGCCAGCGGGCCGTGAAATTGTTGCAGTTCTTCCGCAGCAGGTCGTAGGTGCGGGGCCTCCACACGAACTTTTGGTCTCGGATCTTAGCCCCCAGGTCCGCATCTAGTGAGCCTTCTACATGCAACAACATACCCATAGAGATCCCGGAGAAAGTGTGCCATGTTTGGAAAGGCCAACAAACAGCTAAAGCCGAAGGCTGGCCGCGCTGAGCGAAAGTGGCTTCTGAATTCTGGAAGAAAGTTAGCTTGAAAGGATCTTTGAAAAGGTGTATGAAGAAACACCTTTGGGTGGACAAGCAAAACGTCAGGCTCTTGAGCAGCAAAGGCGGCGGCTGAAAATGCTTGCTTAGCACATCCAGCAGAATGGTGCCCCCCAGCTGACCTCGGCGTGGTGACTTACGTGTCCGTTGGGCAGGCAACGTAACGCTCACTCATCTCTATTGGGCTCGTAGAGCCCCTTGGGTGCGCTGAACCTTTGGGTGCACTGCACGGGCTCGTCGGGCCCAGCGCAAACGAGCAAAAAACATGCAAAGAATAGGCCCGTGACAGAGCGCAGTGCTGCACAGGAATGCTGGAAAAGGCCCAGGAGACGCGGAGGAGCGGGGAAGATCGATCACAGCTCTGAGCCCCATGTCATCACAAACCCAGTAATGAATGTCTACAAGAGATTGGCCAAAGACCCACAAAAGACAACGAATTCCTGTAGAACATGCTGCTTGCTTCTTAGATGCTAAGGGAGCAACTGATGCAGCTACCTTGTCATGAGTCATGAATGCACTGAGCGCTGCGCTTTCCCCCACGTGGATTCGCTCCACGTCTGACCTGCGAAGCGCATGCAGCTAAGGGAAGATGGTGCTCCCTTTGCTCATTAGCTCCATGAAGTAGCTGTATACACTAAACCTTTGGCGGCAGCAGTTTCGGGTCGAAACCGACCCGAAACCGCGGACGCTTGAAACGACAAACGCCATGATGGTTCCACTCTGGATATTCAGCTTCTTTCTTGTTCACTTCCCGCCACTCAGCGAGTTGATCGGAGGGTCGTTTATCATAAACTGCGGTTCTGCGACAATCGCCCAACTCCGACATGGATTCCCTTGGCATGGACTGTCAAAACTCGAAATCGCCCCAACAGTGCTTAATTGTTCTTTCATGGCTTCTGTGGAATGCCTTCACATCTCGTTCACTTCGCCCTTCAAAAAGGTCTCAGTTTTTGGGACCGCGGTTGGTTGAAGGGACGCCAAAAGGTATCCCAACTGTTTCTGTGTGCTCAGTAGCCCGTGTTGTTTCCTTAAAGGGAAACCAACAGGGGTTGTGAATGGGAACCAGTAAGCCTTAGGGAGACATCAAGGGGGTGCCTTAAAATGCCCAAAAGAGAAATCAAACAAATGCAACCCAAGCCCGAGCGCCCGGTTGCGCACGTTCGCTTGTGGCTGGAGAGCTTGGGATAGCAGCGGATGCCGCTGGGCGTGAAGTAGTACTCCTCATCGGTACGACGGCGATGGTGACCCTTTAGAGCCGGTCTTGCGAGGATCACCGCTTTGAAGGCAGTTCATGGATTGCACCCGTTACAGCAGGCTACCCCATGTACGGTAGTTGGTTGTGTTTTTCTTAACAACATTGGAAAACTGATTGGGTTGCACCCGGTGCATGGGGATTCGTGTGTAATTTGGGAGGCTCCCCCAAGATTCAAAGCCAAATGGGGCACCCCCTCCACCATTAAACTATGATAAATTATGGGCACGGCCTTCGGGCGTTGACGTGCTCAGCTTTGAACGTAATGCAAGCGTTCAGCTTGCAACGGCTGCCTCGCTGAAGACAGCTGTCACGGCCAAACCCAACAGGAGATTGGTACCAATAGGAGGGCGTCACTGACGAAAGTCAAAGACTCCCACAAGGGGACACCCCCCGATCCAGTGATAACCACGGGCTATTAAGCCGGGGTGACCATTGTCCAGTGTGCCCCCATTTCAAGGCTTAGGCTGAGTTTCGGACCGTCGCAAACACGCGACTAGGCTACAGGGTTCTCGGGGGCAAAGGCGGCTGGATCTGACTTGAAGGCTTACAAAGCACGGGTGGTCTGCGTACACCTCAGTGCAAAAACCTAAGGACGGAAACCTGTGCACACGGAATGAACCGGCCGTCCTCCCCATCAATGAGCACCTGCCGAGCGTGGGCGGACCAAACCGGCCTGACAAGCACCATGTTCCACCTACTCATATTGGACCATCCTTGAACTGACAATCTATCAGCAACCAGCTGGCCACACACACACGCACAAAAGTTCGCTACCATGTCCAGCAGCTACTACAAACCTGCTCACAGCAGGCCTTCAAACATGGGTTGCTGAAGTTTCACATAGAAGCGCAGGTTCGGTTGAAGCACCACCAACTGCACCAGATTGAACGGCAATTGCCTTCATGTTGGAGGCATAGCCCAGTTTGGGCCAAGTTTGCAGGTCACTCTGGATGGATCGCCGGAGATCGCCGGCCCGTCGAGCAACCTGAGGCCCGAGCTGAGGAGTGGTAGCCCAGCAAGCCCTGCATGCCGGCCAGGGGAGAGAAGACCAATTCCACCTGGTGCCTGCGCGAACACAGCCTGGGGCAACAGAACTGATGCTGCCGACCTGGGCTTCTAAGGTCTCTCTGCAGGAAGATTAAATTAGCCTAAATGCCTTTTGGTACCGATGTGTTCTGCTGAATTGGCTGGTCAGTTGTCAAATTCGACGGGTAGCAACACCGAGCCACTCTTGAAAAGTTTACAGTGTGCCGGAGCCAAGTCCATGCAATTCGTTGGGCCCACCAATGATACATAGCTGCATTGTTGCACTGACGTCTGTATGTTTCCGACCGTACCTGCTCCCTGATTGAAATCAATTGTGGCCTCTTAGATTCTATTTGCTTAAGCGTGCGCCAGCTTGTGCTGCGTCTGTGTATGTTTGTCCTTTCAGGCACTACAATAAATCCCATCTGCTTCTTGGTCGTATCAATGCTTCCCTTTCCCATGTCCGCCCTTGATTCGTTGCGAACAACTGCCCAGAGTTGCTATCTGTTCGCTCTGATTAGCCGCAATGTCTTCAGCCCTCAAGTTGCGGGCAAGGATTGCTTTCCCTCCTGTATCAGTTGGCTTTTCCTGGCCAGGATCTGCTGCTGCTCACTTGGGAAAGTATTTCGGCGAAATGCGTGGAATGCATGGTGCGTTGATTTGTTGAATCCAGAGTCGTCAAGATCAGGCAATTTCACAACACGAGAAGGAGCGGGCTTTCGGGGTTGGAATGGCCGAGCCTCACTTTCAAAGGGAGCTTCAGGTAAGGGTGGTCTCAGGTACCGTTTAAGCTTCAAACCATCGCTCGCACCGGCATGGCAACTAAGGCCACCAGGGCCAAAGCGTGCGCCACCAATCTCCCGGGTTCCTTCTCACATTCACTTCTTAATCACAAGGACGCCAAGGTTCGAATCAAAGGCCATTGTGTAACGCCGTTCCCGCCACACCCAGCCTGGCATTTTCAGGCAGCCGGGGAACAAAGGGCTTCCTGCAGCGTAGAAGCATCGCAGGGCAATCGTAATCATGCCATTTGTCTGTGTCCTTAACCTGCACATTCAGGGGGGTCTTCAAAATTGTTTGGAGTGGTTTCCATTTCAATCACCACTAAGAGGGCCATTTTGAGGATCTCACTTTTTCTTGTTCCTATCCATACCGATGCCTCTACGGAACTGAAAGCAGGCGCCCTCAAACAGCTTCTTGACACCCTCAACGATATAGCATGTGTGAAAATAGGTGTACCCGCAAAATGGGCAAGCCGCGAGGCTTTCCCGCCTCTTGCGACGCCGCAGCTTCGTGAGCTCCTCCTCATCTCGCCTCCAAGCGAAGGCTTGGAAGCAACGCTTTTCACGTCCAATGGGCAAGCACAGTGAGGCACCGCTTTTTGTAATGGGAACCCCGGATTCATAAACTCTGTTTATCAATATGGGAAACCAAAAGAAGAAGAACAAGCAGAAGAAGAAGTGTTGAACTCACAATAAAACTATGATATTCATAAATGGGCCCAATTGACTGCGTTGTCATGAAGCATCTTATGAGTGCCTTACACAAGCAACCAGCAGTGTCGGCAAGCTAGCCACAAGTCCTTGAAGAGGGGACACCTCCTGAACATTCCTCTGACCAGACTGTCTTCTCGAATGCTTCATATGTGGGAGGAACTCGACGCAGGACAGAGCAACACGACGCTTCACGAGCCCCCTCTACATTCCCAATACATCCCAATACCATTCCAGTCTTCCACACAGAATGGGCAATGACGCTAATGCAATCCAGGGTCACCCCCCCTCGGCCAACAAGGAGGGATCAACACACAGTCAAAAGGCAGCCGCCAGTCCAACCAGGTGTTTCCGCCTTCGGTCGCGCCCATCAGCCCGGCAAGGCTCGCATGTGAGGCATGGCTGAACCTGAGCGAAGACCAGGACACCTCGTCCTGGTGAAACACCTTTGCAGCAAATGGCTGGTGATTGAAACTTGTGTACAACAAACTTGAGATAGCAGAGATCAACAACGCAGCGCTTGAGCTGTTGATCGGCAACTCCCTGATATGTGTGAATGTCGGTTGATTGATATTCTGTGCAAGATCCATGGCAGGTTCAACAGAACATCCTCTGTTTGGCAGGCCGTCTCTGAACTCTCAAGTGTCTTTTGCATGCTTAACACGTTGCATGCTGTGCCGATTTTGAGATCTCCATATTTGGGGGGGGGCATCTTTCGGGAATTTGTTGGGCTGGCAAGAAGAAAGGCACAAACTGCAACCTACGTGGCCCATCTGATCATAGAAACGGGATCCCAGGGCAATGACTGAAGATATGGAGACTTGTTGGCTGAGTCAGATTGCCGGAAACCGAACTGAACCATTTTATCGGGCGTAAAAGATCCCTCAGCGGGGTCATTTGCCCTGAAACCAAGGAGCCCCAAGTGGAATGAAACATGTGGAGGGCACCACTTCGAATCCAGCTACCCCAGAAATCTCATGAATCACTGGTGTCGGACGCAATTAAACTATTTTGAGCTTGGAGCATGGAGCCACACATGCATGGCGGGGAGGCAAAAAGAGATCAATGAACAGTGTTTAAAGAATGAACAACCAATGGAGTAGATCAATGCCAACGCCTAGTCAATCCTGAGAAAGCATTGCCCAGCTACCCCACTCCAAAGCAGCATTGCGCAATTCACAAGTCGAATTGCAAAATGATCAAGTCATATTAGCCAATTCTAGAGTAACGCTGCTCAAATATCAAATGGTGTGGCCACACTCTAACCTACCATTCTGCAATTCTGTGATCTCGGACCGTCTTGTTGACGCTGGCTGGAGTGCTTTTCAATCTGGCAGCAATAACATGCAAATCAGGGAATCAAGGGACGAATGTGCGTGAGTGAGTAAAGACACAATGGTCAGTCCAAAACTTCTTGTGGTTTATGGCAATGGTTCCTTTGATAGAAAGCCTTGTCATGTTATGGTTGTCTACATTCCTAATTCATGGTTGACGACCATTCCTGTAAAGGGGCCTTTTGGCCGCCACACACGGGATACTTGTGCTTGGTTGCGTAATTGAAATCAAAGCCGGCAACAGTAAAATGGTTGGGAATGTGTTAAAATAGGGGCACCCCCCAACATGGTGGTTTTTCTTTGGATGCGGAATTGTTGTTGTATATACTTGTTTCGGTGTTCTTTGAGGTTTTTCGTCTTGGCCAATAAAATGTTGTATTTTATGGCATTGTCTCACAAAATGTACGTGTTTTACACTAGCCCGTCGGGGGTTGAGGGCTTAAAGCCGCGTTGACCTCTGCAAAAATATAAAAGCAGCGGACGGGCTGGGGGGCCTCCTATGATGTTCGAAGAAGTGCATACATACATACATACATACATACATACATACATACATACATACATACATACATACATACATACATACATACATACATACATACATACATTACATTACATACATTACATACATACATACATACATACATACATACATACATACATACATACATACATACATACATACATACATACATACATACATACATACATACATACATACATACATACATACATACATACATACATACATACATACATTACATTACATTACATTACATTACATTACATTACATTACATTACATTACATTACATTACATTACATTACATTACATTACATACATTACATTACATTACATTACATTACATACATACATTACATACATACATACATACATACATACATACATACATACATACATACATACATACATACATACATTACATTACATTACATTACATACATACATACATACATACATACATACATACATACATACATACATACATACATACATACATACATACATACATACATACATACATACATACATACATACATACATACATACATACATACATACATACATACATACATACATACATACATACATACATACATACATACATACATACATACATACATACATACATACATACATTACATACATACATACATACATACATACATACATACATACATACATACATACATACATACATACATACATACATACATACATACATACATTACATACATACATACATACATACATACATACATACATACATACATACATACATACATACATTACATACATACATACATACATACATACATACATACATACATACATACATACATACATACATACATACATACATACATACATACATACATACATACATACATACATACATACATACATACATACATACATACATACATACATACATACATACATACATACATACATACATACATACATACATACATACATACATACATACATACATACATACATACATACATACATACATACATACATACATACATACATACATACATACATACATACATACATACATACATACATACATACATACATACATACATACATACATACATACATACATACATACATACATACATACATACATACATACATACATACATACATACATACATACATACATACATACATACATACATACATACATACATACATACATACATTACATACATTACATACATACATACATACATACATACATACATACATACATACATACATACATACATACATACATACATACATACATACATACATACATTACATACATTACATACATTACATACATACATACATACATACATACATACATTACATACATACATACATACATACATACATACATACATACATACATACATACATACATACATACATACATACATACATACATACATACATACATACATACATTACATACATACATTACATTACATTACATTACATTACATTACATTACATTACATTACATTACATACATACATACATACATACATACATACATACATACATACATACATACATACATACATACATACATACATACATACATACATACATACATACATACATACATACATACATACATTACATACATACATACATACATACATACATACATACATACATACATACATACATACATACATACATACATACATACATACATACATTACATACATACATACATACATTACATACATTACATACATACATACATACATACATACATACATACATACATACATACATACATACATACATACATACATACATACATACATACATACATACATACATACATACATACATACATACATTACATTACATACATACATACATACATACATACATACATACATACATACATACATACATACATACATACATACATACATACATACATACATACATACATACATACATACATACATACATACATACATACATACATACATACATACATACATACATACATTACATACATACATACATACATACATACATACATACATACATACATACATACATACATACATACATTACATACATACATACATACATACATACATACATACATATACATACATACATACATACATACATACATTACATACATACATAGATACATTACATTACATTACATACATACATACATACATACATACATTACATACATACATACATACATACATACATACATACATACATACATACATACATACATACATACATACATACATACATACATACATACATACATACATTACATACATACATACATACATACATACATACATACATACATACATACATACATACATACATACATACATACATACATACATACATACATACATACATACATACATACATACATACATACATACATACATACATACATACATACATACATACATACATACATACATACATTACATACATACATACATACATACATACATACATACATACATTACATACATACATACATACATACATACATACATACATACATACATTACATACATACATACATACATACATACATACATACATACATACATACATACATACATACATACATACATACATACATACATACATACATACATACATACATACATACATACATACATACATTACATACATACATACATACATACATACATACATACATACATACATACATACATACAGACATTACATACATACATACATACATACATACATACATACATACATACATACATACATACATACATACATACATACATACATACATACATACATACATACATACATACATACATACATATACATACATACATACATACATACATACATACATACATACATACATACATACATACATACATACATACATACATACATACATACATACATACATACATACATACATACATACATACATACATACATACATACATACATACATACATACATACATACATACATACATTACATTACATACATACATACATACATACATACATACATACATACATACATACATACATACATACATACATACATACATACATACATACATACATACATACATACATACATACATACATACATACATACATACATACATACATACATACATACATACATTACATACATACATACATACATACATACATACATACATACATACATACATACATACATACATACATACATACATACATACATACATACATACATACATACATACATTACATACATACATACATACATACATACATACATACATACATACATACATACATACATACATACATACATACATACATACATACATACATACATACATACATACATACATACATACATACATACATACATACATACATACATACATACATACATACATACATACATACATACATACATACATACATACATACATACATACATACATACATACATACATACATACATTACATACATACATACATACATACATACATACATACATACATACATACATACATACATACATACATACATACATTACATACATTACATTACATTACATACATACATACATACATTACATACATACATACATACATACATACATACATACATACATACATACATACATACATACATTACATACATACATACATACATACATACATACATACATACATACATACATACATACATACATACATACATACATACATACATACATACATACATACATACATACATACATACATACATACATTACATTACATTACATTACATTACATTACATTACATTACATACATTACATTACATTACATTACATTACATTACATTACATTACATTACATTACATTACATTACATTACATACATTACATTACATACATTACATTACATACATTACATACATACATACATACATTACATTACATTACATTACATTACATTACATTACATTACATTACATTACATTACATTACATTACATTACATTACATTACATTACATTACATGACATTACATTACATACGTACATACATTACATACATACATACATTGCATACATACATACATACATACATACATACATTACATACATACTGTGCGATTCTTTTTCGTGACGTGCGCTAAGCGGATTTTGCAACCGAAAACGCGAAAACGCGAAAACGCGAAAACCGCGAAAACCACGAAAACGGCAAAAATCACGAAAACCGCGAAAACCAGGAAAACGGCAATAACGCGAAAACTGCGAAAGCGGCAAAACACGCGAAAACCGCGAAAACTGTGAACACGCGAAACCCACGAAAGCGGTGAAACCGTGCAAATGCCAACTTTCGCGCGACGTAACCCTTTGAAAAGGTGGCAAACGCATCCCATATTCTGTCTATCCATTTATCTATCTATGTATCTGTCTATCTATCTATCTATCTCTATCCGACTATCGATCTATCTATCTATCTATCTATTGATCTATCTATCTGTCTATTTATCTATCTCTATATCTATCTCTATCTCTTTCTATATCTACCTATCTCTATCTATCTCTCTCTATCTATCTATCTATTTATTTATATCCATCTATGTATCTATCTATCTACCAATCTATCGATCTATCTATCTGTCTATCTATCGATCCATCTATCAGCTTGTCTATCTATCTATCTATTGACCGTATCTATCCTATCTATCCTATCTAGATATCATATCTATAAAATCGTTCATACCTGCCCGATTTAACTCATTGTATCTTATCTAGATTGTCCATCTGATCTATCTGATAAATATCATACGTCTTATCTACCTTGTCTAGCATATCATATCTATACTATTTACCTTATCTATCTTACCTACCTTATCTTATCTTATCATAGATTATCTTGTCTTGTGCTATCTTAGCCTATTTTATTTCCTATCGTATCCTAGCTTGTCCTGTATTATCCTATCTGCTCCTATCTATCGCATTTTGGCCTATCTTACCGTGTCTTATCCTGTCTTGGCCTATCTATCCTATGTATCGATCGATCTGCTTGTCTATATATCTACCTATCTCTCTGTCTTATCCTGTCTTATCCTACCCTCATCCTGTCTTATCCCATCTCATCCTATTTCCTATCGTATCCTACCTTCTCCTATCGTATTCTATCTTATCCTGTATTAGCCTTACTATCCTATCTTATCCTGTCTTATCCCGTCCTATCCTCTCTTATCCTAGCCGATCTCATGTTATCCTACCTTACCTTGTATGTTGCTATATGCTCCTACCTTATCCTATCTGTTCCTCTGTATCTATCGATTTATCTACCAACCTACCCACCTACCCACCCACCTACCTCCCATCTATCCCATCCTACCTATCACATCTATCTTATTATATCTTATCTATCTGATCTACCTTATGCATCGCATCAAATGTACCTACCTATCTACATTACCTACCTTGTCTTTTCTTATAATAGATTTTTCTGTATTATCCTGTCTTAACTTCTTATCCTGGTGTATCCTATCTTATCCCATCGTGTTCTATCTTATCCTGTCTTACCCTATCTTATCATATCTTGTCACCTTATCTGATCCTATCTGTCTATCTATCTATCTATCTGATGTATCGTATGTCTTATCTACCTTGTCTACCTCATCTATCATGTCTATCCAATTTACCTTATCTACCTTGTCTACCTTACCTGCCTCTATAGCATCCTGTCTTAGCTTCCTTAGCGTATATTATTCTATAATATGTTATCTTATCATGTCTTGTTCTAACTTGTCCTACCTTACCCCATGTTGGCCAATCTTTCCGTGTCTTATCCTATATTATCCTGTTGTAGCGTATCTTATCCTATGTATATATAGATATACATATATATATATATACATATTTACCTCTCTATCTATTCATCCACATCAATATATGTATATAATCATATGTTAGCCGTTTTTCATCCTACCATATCCTGCCTTATGCTGTCTTATCCTGTCTTATGCTATCTTACCATGTATTCTCCCGACTTATCCTAGCGAATCCTACCTTATCCTATGTATCTATCTATCTATCTATCTTCTCCTATGTATCTATCTGCATATCCATTTCTCTATCTATCTATCTACCTAGACACCTACCTATCTATCCTATCTATCATGTTTATCATATCTATCCTATCTTTCCTATTTGTCCTATCTGTCGCATCGTATCTATCTCACTATCGTGTTCCATCTTATCTACATGATCTATCTTATATGCCTTATCTACCTTGACTATCATACCTATCATATCTATACTATCTATCTTATCTATCTTGCCTACCTTATCTTATCTTATCACACATTGTCCTGTCTTATCTTCTATCTTATCTTCTATCTTATCCTGTCTTATCCTGTCTTATCCTGTCTTATCCTGTCTTCTCCCATGCTATGTATCTATCGATTTATCTATCTATCTCTCTATCTAATCTAATCTAATCAAATCTCATCTAATTTATCTATCTATCTATCTATCTATCTATCTACCTACCTATTTTGTTTCTATGACCGCTGGGCCTCAAAACACAAGGCCAGTAGGCATACTAACAACACAAACTCGCAGCGAACACCTGCGAACATTGCGAAAGCGCGAAAAGCGCGAAACCGCGAAAACCAAGAAAACCGCGAACACCGCGGAAACCACGAAAACGCGAACATCAGAAAACGCGAAAACCACGAAAACCACGAAAACCACGAAAACCGCGAAAACGCAAAACCAGAAAACGCGAAAACCACGACAACCGCAAAACCGCGAAAACCGCGAAAACGCGAAAACCGCGAGAAAACCGAGAAAACCTAGAAAACCAGACAGCTCCGTTGCTGGCTCTCAAGGCGTTCGCCTTTGTTCTTGAAGCTTGCGCCTTTTCACCTTTCTCCCATGTTGGCGTTTCACGGTTTTTGCGATTTAGTGGTTTTCACCTGGTTGTCGCGTTTTCGCGGTTTTCGCGGGCTTCGTGCTTTTCCGGTTTTCGCAGTTTTCGCAGTTTTCGCAGTTTTCGCGGTTTTCGGTTTTCTCGGTTTTCTCGGCTTTATCGGGTTTCCGATTTTCTCGGTTTTCCAAGTTTTCCTGTTTTCTCGGTTTTCCGGTTTTCTCGCGCGAATCCGGTTAGCTCCGTGTCGCTCAAAACGACTGCTTAGCATACATACATACATACATTACATAAATACATACATACATACATACATTACATTACATTACATTGAATTACATTACATTACATTACATTACATTACATTACATTACATACATACATTACATACATACATACATTACATTACATTACATTACATTACATTACATTACATTACATTACATTACATTACATTACATTACATTACATTACATTACATTACATTACATTACATTACATTACATTACATTACATACATACATACATACATTACATACATACATTACATACATACATACATACATACATACATACATACATACATACATACATACATACATACACATTACATTACATTACATTACATTACATTACATTACATTACATTACATTACATTACATTACATTACATTACATTACATTACATTACATTACATTACATTACATTACATACATTACATTACATTACATTACATTACATTACATACATTACATTACATACATACATTACATTACATTACATTACATTACATTACATTACATTACATTACATTACATTACATTACATTACATTACATACATACATTACATTACATTACATTACATTACATTACATTACATTACATTACATTACATTACATTACATTACATTACATTACATTACATACATACATACATTACATGACATTACATTACATTACATTGCATTACATTACATTCCATTCCATTACATTACATTTACATTGCATTGCATTGCATTACATTTCATACATACATTACATACATACATACATACATTGCATTACATTACATTACATTACATTGCATTGCATTGCATTACATTACATTACATACATATATACATTACATACATTACATTACACTACATTGCATTACATTACATTACATTCCATTCCATTACATTACATTACATTTACATTGCATTGCATTACATTACATTTCATACATACATTACATACATACATACATTGCATTACATTACATTACATTACATTACATTACATTGCATTGCATTGCATTGCATTGCATTACATTACATACATAGATTACATAGACTACATAAATCAGTTTTTCTGTTTTGGGTCGGTAAGACCTGTGGGCTGTCTTTGGGGGGAGGGAGAGTTCATGTCCAACTTGTGCGGTTCCAACTCTGAAAACTTACAGCCATTTGGGGCTTTAACCCAGGGCCGCATGGTGTCCCCTCCCATCAGGCAAACATTCTGAGAAGTCGCAGGGCCAGCATCAGATTACATGCATAAACATACATACAAAAAGCACTTGCCGGAGGGGAACCGGTGATGCTGAGGATGCGGGAAGGGTGCAAAAGCCAAAAAGCCAGATGCGAAAAGCCAAAGCCAAAAAAAAAGCCACCAAAAGCCGCAAAAGCCAATGAAAAGCTGCAAAAGCCAAAAAGCCAAAAAGCCACCTGCCGGAGAGGAACCGGGAAAGCAGAGGATGCGAAAGCCAAAGCCAAAAAAGCCACCAAAAGCCGCATAAACCAACAAGAAACCCAAAAGCCAAGAAGCCGAGAAGCCAAGAAGCCGAGAGCCAAAAAGCCCCCAAGCCAAAAAGCCAAGAAGCCAAAACGCCAAGAAGCCAAAAGCGGGAGAGAAAAACCAAAAAAAAAACATGCAAAATCGTCAAACAAATACCCCTCCTTTTTCTTTTGGCTCCCACAAGCCAACCTTTTCACGCCCTCAACAACCAAAACAAAACAAAAAACAACACGCCCTGTTTCACGCATGACCGGCTGGACCGCCAGCACCGAGATCCCAGCCATAGACTGCAGCCAGGGCAACATTTGGCTTCGAACTGCTCAAGCAATTCTCTGATGCGCAAGCAAGAACAATAACTGCATGCCCCAAAAACAGTAAACAAAAACCAAAGTACCCTTTTTGCACTGAGGGCTGAGGTTCAGGTTACCTCCCAGTGGCAACACCCGGTGGACTAAGCAACCGCTGCGCATCTGGCACTTGGCCGGAATTTGTGAAACATCTGAGCCAAAATCCGGCGCGCGATGCACAAGAAGCGTCAAGCTGTGTCACGGGAGACCGGCAGGGGAGGCGGGGGTTTGCTCCAAAGACCTGACAGTAGAGGAGCGGTAGCTGACGAAAGGAAACAAGCTTCCACGCGGGTTTGGTCGCTTGTTGGCTCGGAGCACGCCTGTACCGATGGTTCTCAGCTGCAGTGCAAGGAAAGCCACCCGCGATGACAATGACGGTTAGGGGATGGAAGGGGAGAGGACGCCGATCCACAAATACAGAAAGAGGATAAAACAAAGCAACAGGAGAACAAATACCTTGAACTTTTGGCTAGTTGAAAAAGGGAGG
This sequence comes from Effrenium voratum, assembly GCA_963377175.1. Taxonomy (NCBI): domain Eukaryota; class Dinophyceae; order Suessiales; family Symbiodiniaceae; genus Effrenium; species Effrenium voratum. The sequence goes on along the minus strand of CAUJNA010003502.1, from coordinate 195,380 downwards.
CGAGGAACAAAGGAAAACCATACAGTAAGTCTGGCAATGAACAGGTGAAGCCTCCAGTCACCGAGGGCCTTTTTCGGACGAGCACAGCGACCCCTTCGCTCTGGCACCCTGGCGACAGGGCCATGCACCCCTTGGCTTGTCAGCTGCCCGGCGTTTCCCATAAGAACCAGGGAGTTCAAATCGCAATCCAAACCAAGGGCCACCTGTGCCAGGCAACCCAACGAAATCACGCTGGACCAACCATGATCAACCTTTTGTGAAGCCACGCATGCTGCACAGCAAACGGGATCCACTCAAAGGCGCCCTTCTGGAGCTTGCGGGTTCCCTTCCCCTTGAACCACCGGGAAACTCACTTTAGTTCAGCTCACAAGGTGATATTTGGGAAAGATGGGCGTCCTTCGAGGGAACATTGTGAGTTGCCAAAGGGAAATCAAAGAGAGCTCCGGCTTGGGGGACTCCCCGAAAAAACAAACACATTTGCGGAATCCATCAATCGGGGCCTCTCAGCCCAGGAGCTTCCGGAAGTCGGCATTTGAGAGGTTGGCTTTGGGCTCCTCCTTTGGCTCCTTTGGCTCCGTTGGCTCCTTTGGCTCCTGCGCGCAAGCCACCACCGACGGCCCTAAAAGGTATGCCTCTTATGCTTGACTGGGGAGGGAGGCGTGTTCTGGAGTGGCGTTGCTTTCCTTGCAGGTTTATCGTGGGGCATTGCTTAGCTCCATTCAGGGCTAGTTTGCTAGGTGGACATTGGCTGCTCCGGGTGGCCAGTCCGCTTGTAATCTTCGGGAACGCGTTCGGACCTTCTGAACACCCACTTCCTGCTAACACATGGCTGTGGGTCAAAACTAAACCAGGGGACGGCAGATTTTAGTTCATATGTCCATTTACCAAGGTTGAATTTTGGGTACCCATTTTTGACCCACAGCCATATGTCCATGGCCGCCGGCATCCGCAGCCACTGGCCCATCGCTGCTTTTTGCACTTACTTGCCACATGTCGCCACAATGCGCCGGCGCGGGCTCCGGCGCCCCACTGAATTCCAGCGATTGACGCCAGGCTGTCACGTGACATGCAAAACTGGCCGCCCGCTGAAACTGGGAAGCAATGGGACATTCTTACCTACTGCCCATGACTTCTCATGCAAAAATGTTTTTTTTTGTTTTTTGTGGGATGCTCTGGAGCTCAGAGTTGTCGCCAGACCCAGGGCATAAGTTCCAGCCCTTCTCGCAGGTTCAGCTCTCTCCTGGCGAGGCACATCCCAAGCCGCGGAATGCTGCGGAGCACCGGAAGCTTTCCAAATCCTAGTCCCTTCAGCAGCCAAACATGTAAGTTGGGTGACCCGAAATGATTTCTAACAAATGAGCTGTTCTCGGATTCTGCACACATGATTGCCCGTTGGTGCAAAACTCCAACCCGCTTGGGGTTCCCTCAGTAAGGTGCAAGAGATAATTTTGTGGATTGCCTTAATTACAGTTCTACACATTCCATGGCCTTGACCAGGCTCAACAAGATGAAGCAAGGAAAAAACAGCATTGTTTTTCCTTGGCAAATGTAAGCAGACGGAAAACCATGTGCCTGGGCAAGATGTCTGTCCCAAACAAACCAGGAACGTCGACATGACAAGTCTAAACAAACGGCAAAGCATGCGTTTGGGCAATGGTTAACGGCAGCGGGCAACCAATCCAGCTCGGACCAGGGCAAGAGTGGACACTCCCTGCCGTGCTCCAAAAAGGTGTAAAATGCACCTATGAGCCCTTACCATCCCTTACCTACCACACCCAGTTTCCAGAACCTACATCATGAGGAAAGGGCTGTCACGCCCACCGCCCCCAAAGTACAAACCTCAACATCGTTCCCTTGTTCAAATCGTAGGAAACCAGTTTAAACTTTCTTTTTGGTTCTGGCCGCTAAACAAAGACAACAAACAAAAGTTGAACAGCTCGAAGGTTTAAGTTTGGCCTTGGGGTCCCAAAGGGGACCCGACCCACTGGGTTCCCAAGTCTCGCCTTCATGTTGCCCAGGCAATGGGGCCATGAAACCGCCATCGTTGCAGCCCTAAGTACTCTATGACCGCGTTCATGTCCGCATGGGCACTGATTCGCACGCTTCCCCGCACCTGAGGCGGCCTCCGAATGTAGACTCAAACAGAGACTGGAGGTGCTTGAGCCAAACATGGCTTCACGAAAGCAAACGTGCAGATTTCTACTCCCAAATGGCAGCGGGGAGAATTCACCAAGCACCGTCTTAGGCAAGGACCCATCACTTCTTGAGACAAGCAATCACTTGCGCCACATCCCGAGTTCATCCACACACGCGTGTCTCTGCCGCGCAATTGCTGGCAAATGTGAGTATCACCAAATCACCACCCAATCGCACCAACGCATCTGTCAGTCTACCTATGTCTACCTGTATGGTAAACGCGCACGCATGTCCCTAAGTTGTCATCCAGTTTCCCGCGAGGCCTCGAGCAGACCAAAACGGATCCAACAAGTCAAAGTCAGCGGTTGATATAGGCCTTAGTACAACAATCAGACCAGGTGGTGGAACCATCTACGGAAATGACCATTTTGGGGTGGGCGCTCAAGTCAATTGACACCAGTTTCGTTTGCAGTTGATACGCCCATTCCGCAAGCCGATCCTCCTCGAGGCGCGGCCTCTTCGCCTCAGGCCCGCTACACCGCCCTCCCGTTGGCAGCTCAGCTTAAAATATGACGCAATCACGAAGCATACTCCTGACATCACTGGAGGTAGGAATATATCAAACAATCAACAAGTGTTGCGTTTGGCTTGGGTGAGCCTAGCGCCGTGCACGAGTCGACCTGTTGCGCCGCTTTGGGCGCATGTGCCAAGCGAGCGCAAATAAGACTTGTTGCGCTAGAGGGGAATGACGAAATGACCGAGACATACCAATTCCAAACGAAATACATTGCTTGTTGGGCCGTCAAAATAGGGGAACCCCGAAATGGTGGGTACCCTCAAAAACACGCGCCCACTTGCAGGGAGGAAAGACGGTGCCTATTCCTTGCGGGCTGCATGTAGACCTGTTCATTGGCCAACAACTTCAGTGACTGTGGCACCCGACCTCATCAGCGCCTTCCTGTCATGGGCATCTTGGGCATGGCTTGAGTGATATGAGCCTACAGCACCAGCTTATGAATGCGCTTTGTCTGGGCTTGCGAGCGCCCAAAGCGCTTATGACGTTGGGGGGGGGGCGACCCTCAACACCACCACGCAAAACCAATCTCTACATAGATGGTATATCACCCTCTGCCCAGCTGCGCATCTTTAGGGCTCCTGCACAAGGCTGACTCCGCGGACGTCTGCCCATCCCATTCCAAGTTCCAAGCTGGTAAGCATCCCTAAGCCGGCTGATCTTGATGGATGACAAAGCCCACACTTTCTCAACGCTGGGATGCAATCTTGGCAATGTCCCTGTGGACGGGCGGATGGCCCCCTTGCGCGTTCTGATTTTTGGTGGGGCCCAACAAGACAGGGGATTTCAGAGGGGGCCGGGTCAGAGCTCAGAGCAATACTCTCTTCCTGATAATGGCAGCACAAACAGCCAAGAGCTTAACTGAACAGTTGAGGGAGAGGGCGGGGAAAACACACTTCACTTCTTAAGGTTCCCGTCGCCTTGGGCTCGTCCAGGTTCAGGCGACGCCTAGCGTCATTTGCGGGCGATTGTTTCGCAGATGCAGTATTTGTTTTGCTGGGATCTGAATTTTTGGGCAGCCCCTTGTTGAGATCCATGTTGGTTAGCCGGAGGCAGAATTGAAGCTGCGCACCCTGACTATTCGTCCCACCGTATGGTCCGCAATCGACCCCGCCAAAGGCCAGTTGGACCACGTGAGCCTGGCTGCCTCCTCTTTGCCCTTCGCGCCCTTTCCTGGCGAAGGAGAATCCACTGGGAAAAAGGCAAAGGCTAGATAAACCGCACAACCAGCGCTGCGCTGCTCCTTACTTACAGGGCCGCGACAGGCAGATTCTGCGCATTGCTCTTTTCGCTGCTACTTGGGACCAAACTCAAAAGTCAGAAGCCGACAGCTGCAGCGACTACTTTGGCCCTTCAGTTGTGTGTCATTAACTGTGGCTATAGGCTCTGCTCTCCATGATGAGTGTCTGATCTACTGGGTGTGGCTGCTGCGCGTTGGCCAGTGGCCGGCCGGATGCGACTGTGGGGCCCAGCGGGCCGGCCTTGCTGTGAACATGCTGTGGCACACTCACTCTTCAACTTCCCATTTGGAGAGGCTGCTGGCTTGCATTGCCCGCCCGCGCACTGCCGCTGTTTCCTTCTGCGCCCTATCTTGGGCTTTTTGACTCTCCCGCTTCTGCTCGTCTTTCGGTCGCTTGTTCCCAGATACTCTTGAGCGCATCTTCGCTTGCCTGAGGGACGCGCCTTGTGTTGCCACTGCGGGTGCGCCCAAGGATTTAATTTGTTGTAGGAACCTCAATGTTGAGCTTCCTGATCTGCCCCTTCCTTGTCTGCGTGCGAATGACCATGTCCAATGTTGTCCTGTCTGGGAGCGTTGTTATCACCTTGCGCTCAGAGCCTTCTGTCAAGGTTGGCTCGTAGGCTTGCCTTCTTTTCCACTGCGCCTCGAAATCCGCACCGTTCGCCCTGCTCCACCAGATCTTCTTCGGTCCAAACATAGGCATAGACGCATCGTCAACCTCCTTGTGCCGAAGTTGAAGAAAGTCACTGCCTTCGCGCCCTTGCTTCCATGTCCTTCCCGCCTGCAAGTGATCGGTGTCGGCTCGGCTCTGGCTTCCTTGCCCTTCTCTTTCCGCTTCTTCAACTGTCTTTGCAGGCGGCGTAGGCCTAGGCGCCCCCATCGAGGGGGAAAGGCCGCCAACCTAATCGCACTCTTCTGCACAGAGCTCCCTCCCAGGTTCCTCCGCCTGCGCCGCTTCGTCCCAGGCTTCACGTGCCCAGCGGTGCTGCTTTCCTGTCGGCAGGGCTCGCTGATGCCAAGTCAAGTCTTCGTTCTCTCCCGCTTGCGGGAGTCATTGAAGCTGATGCGGAAAGGAGCCCTTCTCGATGCCTTTCAAGCAGTGGTCGCTTGCACTTGCCAAAGGCAAAGATCTCCGATCGTCCCGGCTGCGGTTGGTGTTCCTGAATATGAAGTAAGCATGAAGATTCTGGTGCCTTCACAAAGGCCAACCAAGTCTTCCCAGAGTCTCGCTTGCGTGTCACCTGTCGGCTGCCCCCACCTTCGAAAAGAGATTGCGTCAAGTGTCTCTGTCTTCCAGATGATGGGGGCCTTTGCAGCTGGATTGAAAATCACCTGATAACCATTCGGTTGCTTCAGCTTCAATTGTTCCAGCCGCAAAGCTGCTCTTTTTGGCTTAATCTTCACCACCGCCTTCCAGCAAATTGAAAGCAAAGAGCGGCGGCACATCACTGCAGAGCTTGCCCTTGTGCAATGTGCGACGATCCCGTCATCACGCCAGAAAGTCGCACTGCGAGATTCAGCCATGGCACAGGCACCGCTACCAGCGTGAAGCGCACAATGGTAGCGCACTGCTCTTTTCGCTGAAGCTCAAAGATCAAAGGCCGACTGCAATGACTACCTCGGCCCTTGCAGTCATGTATCATGAGCTATGGCTCCATGATGACTGTCTGACCTGCTGAACCTGCCGAAGTGGCTGCTGTGGGGTCTCCTTTGGCCGTTGGCGGGCAGGATGCATCTGCTGGCTTCGGGCCGGCTTTGCAGTGAAAGCCCTCGATTCAGCCGCCGTGTCACTCATGCTGCAGATGCTGCAGTTCCTGCGCTGCGCTAAGGTGAATTACACACGTCGCATTGCATCATGTTGCACTACATTAAACTGCATCATAGTACGTTGCCTTGCGTCATGTCGCATCACGTTGTTTTACGCTATGTTACACTACATTACATTGTGCGCTGGTAGTGATGGTTTATATGTGCACCGCTAGGTGTTACCGTGATCCTACAGTATCATGGAGCATGTCAATCAGAACTGGCACTGACTATGTAGATCTGCCGTGACAGGTTGTTTGCATACCTATCAACGGATACTCATCTAAACGCGAAAATGTTAAGCCCACATTTATAAACCCCTAGTTAATTTTGATCGGGGGTGTTCCCTTGTGGGTCTCCGGATCGCTGAAAGTGGTGGACAACTCATTTTCTCAGATTTTCATCCGGGTTATTGCCTTCCCACCCGAGAAACTCTGAATTCTCTTGCCTTTGCCTTTCTCCTCCTTGCCTTTTCCCTTGTCACCCTTGTCTTCTCCTGACGGAGCAGTTTTTCAGCTCGTCTCCCCGGTTTGTGTTGCGCTCACAACAAATATGCCCGACTCATGCATTGACAAACACCCCGCATTGTGACATCCACATGGATAGGGAGCCCCAAAAAATTGCGGTTCTCCGTTTGGCCGTTTGGCCTACCAAAAAAAGGTTCACCATTTCGAGAAACCCTCCTTTATTTTCAGCGGCCTATGAAGCATGGGTGCTGTGCCGTTGGCAAAGGAATGCAAGGCCCTGCCCGCCTTTGCCCTTGCCCTTGCCTTTGGCTTTGCCCTTGCCCTTGCCCTTCTGACTCCTGCCCCCGCTCTCAGGGCAGCTGTCTTGCAAACGGCCAGGTCAGCTGGGCTTCATTGCGTGGCACTTGCAAGACCATCCACGCGAATGGCCAAATGGGACAGTCACTTCAAGCCCTGGGAATTTCAGCCTGAGATCGGGGCCCCTTCGGCGCCTCTTCCACATCCTCCTGCGATGCGGGGGCGCTTTGTTTTGCAGCCCATGGCGTCACCCATGACAACAAATGACGAGCCTGCGCAAACTGTGCAAACTGTGCAGCCTTCAAGAATAAACGAGTCCTTCACGAGGTTTGACACCATACAGTTTACTTCAGACATACTGGCCCAACACCGAGTTCAATCTAATGACCGATCAAGTCCTTGTTCTTCTTCTGCGTGATCGCCTGCGCTCGGAGGCCGTCCCAATGAGACAACCGTGCGGTGGACTCGTGCCATGTTCGGAAGTAAAAGGCCTGTTGCAAAGGCGATCCGTTGAAGCCCCGGCCGCTTCGTGGGTTTTTGCGGGTGGGCAGAGCCTCCCAACCCCCAAGAAATGAAAGATCGAATTGTCGCAAAGTTCAAAAGCTCAGGTACGAAACCCCCACCCCAAAGTGGCACTGCAAAAAAAACGGCAGCCTTGTCGTTTCTTCCAGATCTCCACTCCGCGACTCTCGGACTCTCGGCTCCGAGTCGCCGGCCCGTGAGCTCTTCGACACCACAATGTCGCGACCACCCAGGACGCTGTCCGAGAGCCTCGGGCTCAAGCCCGCCACCCCCCCTTCCCCCTCCGCCAAAACTGCGAAGGGGATCTTTTCAATACCGAGGCAGGACATCCTCTGAATGATGATGTAGGGGCCATACTGGCATTCCAAGTGTCCCGTAGTGGGGTGCACTTCCTGGTAGTGAATGGTTGCATGCTCAAGGAGTATGGAAACTATTGCATGGTTGCAACCGGTACATGGACTGAACTGCGGTTGAGGGGTAACTCTCTTAAACCAAACTTGAGTGAAAGCCCTGTTTGCATTCAACCGAACACTTTGCCCAACTCAACTATGTGGCTCTAATGGCTCATGTGCCCCACATCCCACCTGTGTCGGGTGCCGGGTTGAGGTTGAGGATAAAACTAAGCGAGTCCATCAGGTTTGAGATATGCGGATATGCGTTTGTCTTTTTTGGGGTACCTCCATTTTGTTTGTGAAAACTATCCAGGTCACCCCTGCCTCACAGTCGCAAGGTGTGGCAAACAATGCAACCTCCCTGTTGCCATGCCCTGGCTTCAACTTCTTGCCAGAATTGTTGCAAGCTTCTTTTGCCTTCCCAAAGGCAGGCCATTTGTGCTTAAACATTACATGCTACCCAACCCTACTGTTGATAGACAGAATCCTGCACCAGCCGGCAGAATTTGAGAATTGAAAAGGCTTTTGTGAAGGTACCCTTTCTAGGCTGGTTTGACGGCAAGCCGAAAGGAAGACTGCCATTTCTTTTGGGGGGGTTCCCCCATTTTGCCGCACACCCATGTTGCACAAGCCTACCTGCAAACACTACTGCGGGCTAAATAGGGGGCCTGGAAATTTGTTTTAAAAAGGCTGTCCTCTCCCCCCTTTTGGCATCCCTTTTGGTAAACTGAAAACTCTGGGCTAATTGCTCCCCCCCCACTAACGTGGCGCCTGGCAGAAGGGTCCCTTCAAGAGGAAATGAATCTTCTACCGTTGCACCGGTGCACTAACATGGAGCCTGACTGAGGCGACTGAGGGGTCCTGGAAAACTACTTTGTTTTAACAGGAAGGGCAATTAATGTGAACCCCGAAACAATACCAGCTGAGTCATAGAGGGTTGCCTTCTGAGAATGCATCTGGGCTTCCGCGGCATCAGCGCGCTCTGGGCCGTGGATGCGTCCTCGAACTCCACGAAGCCGAAGCCACGGGAGCGCCCGTCCGCGGCGCGCACGATGAGCACCTGGCGTTCAACTTGTGGTGGGCTACGGACGTCTCATCAGACGTCTCAGGGGTGAAAGGACACATGCTGGCTTTGATTTTTCAGAGTGTGAAGGGTTGGAACCTCCTTAAAACTGATTAGACATACATACACGCCCAAAACGGTGATTTGGCAAGGTGGTTTTGAGGTGTTTGGGAAGTGGTTTCCTGCGCATTGACCCTCAAGAAACCAGGGGTTCAAGTACCCAAACCACTAATCCGCACCGCCAACGAAGGGTTACCTGACATCTGCGGTAGGTTGAGAAAATGGTCCAGGTTCTGTGTCAGAAGAAAAGTCTAGCCCCCCAACAATGAAAAACATTTGGAGACCCCAGATTGGCAACCGCTGAACAAACAGTGGTTAAACTTATTTAAAGGGTGTATGTTGAAACTGTCAACTCCTGGCCCCCTTCAAAAGGGAAACCGCAGGTGGCTCTGTAAACAGTAGTTAATCAAACCTGTTAGTCAAACAAGGGCTTGGCCGCAAGGTTGGCTATCAGCGGATGCTTTACACACGCACCTGTGTGTGTGTGTGTGCGCTTGTGCGTGTGGTGTTTGCAGATTTTGCTAAACTTGTTGTAATTTTGTTGTTTGGTCGGTTTGCCGGCCACTTGGTTCAATCGTTGGTCGGTTGCTAGGTTGAATGGTTGGTTGGCGGGTTGGTTAGTTCACAGTTAGTTGGGTTGCTTGGGTGGGTGTGTGGGTGGGGATGGGTGTGGCGTGGGTGGGGTGGGGGGTGGGGTGGCTGGGGCGAATTGGGTGGTCGCTTTGTTGCTTGGTTGGGTGGATGGGGTGGTTGGAGAAGGGCTTATTTGCTCGATGGCTGGTTGGGTTGATATCCGCCATTTCCAAACAGGATCTCTTGCACCTAAGGTTGGCTCGAGCCTTTCCGTCAAGCACTGACCGGGTCTTTCGCCCTTCCCAATTCCCAATGAGCCCTCGTCACTTTCCGCGGCGTGTGTCGCAGAGAGGCGTCACATTGACCCAGGTCAATAGGTCATCCCTGCTGAGCATGGAACTTAACAGTAAAGGGGATCCCCAAACAAAGTGTCCGCTAATGGTGTTTTTTTGTGGGTTCCATGTTAGCCTCTGCAGGAGGGTACATTGCTGTGTCACAAGCTCACGTGCTCCACAACATGGCTCCAATTGCGTGGAGAAGAGCACTTCACCATCTGCAACAATGGTGAAAACTAGCGTCTCAGGCCCAACTTTTCCCCGATTCCGCACAGAATACGCCACAAGTCTAGTGATGGTGTTTGGGATGCACCCTGCGTAGCCCATAGTTTCACCAACTGATTTTGGTTCGGATGTCCGTGTTGCATAAGTAGGACCTGAGCAGGTCAGCCCTGCCCTCACTGCATGGGGTTCTCACTACACTCGGAGGTGTCCATCATCTCCAGGTGCCTGGCACGGCTCTTTCGGTAACCTAAGTCGTGAGGGTCCAGCACGTTTTTGCCTTCAGGGTCCCTCAACAAATACATCTCTAAGCTGGGAGAAAAGGGATCTGTTGAGGAACTTGTTTTACCAAGGCCACCCATGGGATATGAATAGCCAGGCCCCCGTTGAGCCGCGCACCTATCCCTTGTATTTTTCGAGGATCAAAAGCCTGGCGACACTCGAAACCTCTGGTTTTCCGGCCAAGTCAGGCGCGCCTAGTACGTGTTCCCGTGAGGGCTCCCTATAAAACACCCGCATTGCTCGAAGCGCCCGTTACATCCCAGGTGCCTCTTCTGCCCGTGCGGGCCCGGCGAGGGACCGAAGGCGGGCAGCTGACCGCTGCTCACCTGCAACTGGACCTCATGCGCTCGGATCGCCGGCTTCACTTGGCTGAAAAAATAGTGTGTATATATATATATATGTGTGGAAACAACAAACACGGGACAGGTCAGCCGTTGTTGGACATGAATCTCAACCTCAATGATGTCCAGGCAGGGTTGTTAACAAAATACATTGTTGGTCTCAAACTCAATGCTTTAGCATATCTTACAACATTGTCGGTCTCAAACTCATTGCTTTAGCATAGTGAAATCTATGTTGTGGTTGTGGGCTCTCCTCTTCCTCTACCTCTACTCTTCCCGTATCTTGATTTCCTTCTTTCGCGCGCCTCACACTTCCTCTTACCTTGGCCTATATGTGGGGTACATGGAAAACTTTCAGTCAGATTCAGTGTCATACTTAGCCATATTCAAACCTATGGCAAGTTTTGGCAGCGACGCCTACGGTGGAAATTGACTTCTCGCGGATTCTGAGTGCCAGACCCTGTGGAGCATCTCGTACTCCCTTGGTTCCGGACATCAGGCGGAATTGGGAACCTCTCTCAGTCAACGCTACCTTGAGCGCAGGGAGAAAGAGAATAAAAAGGAGAAAGGAAAGGGGAAAGAGAAAGATCAGGAGAGAGAAAAGAGAAGGAAACAGAGAAAGAGAAAGAGAAAGAGAAAGCAGACAAAAAAGGAACCAAACGTACAAAAACAAACAGAGAAAGTCTAAAAAAATAAACTAAAAAAATGACAGAAGATAAGCCAGAAGATAAGCTCAGGCGACATCCCCAACAGCGCCACATGGTTTATGCAATGGTTGGGTCCTTCTCAGCTTTTTCGGGACCGCCCCTTGCGTCCCCAGAGCGGAACCCTCGCAGAATCCTGCGGAACCTTGCCTCAAAGCCGCCCCGCACCACCCCGCAGCCCAAAACGAAGAGGCAAGACAAAGAAGGTAGAGGAAAGAGAAGAAGGAAGAGCAATGATAAAGGGTAGAGGAAACAGGAACGTGAAAAGAAAAGATAAACAGGATAGAGGATAGAGGGTAGAGAAAAAGAAAGCCGGAAAGTAGAAAGAAAAGAAAAAGAGGAAAGTGACGGGCAAAAAGAAGAGAAAAGAGAAGGATCAAAGAATGAGGAAAGAGGAAACCGGAGGAGAAAGAGGGGAAAAAAAGAAAGAGGAAAAAGAAGGAGAACGAGGAAGAAGCAGAAAGAGGAAGAAGCAGAAAGAGGAAGAAGCAGAAGAGGAAGAAGAAGGAGGAAAAGGAAAGAGGAAAGACAAAGAGAAGGATAAAGAGAACAGCGGAAAGGGCAAAGAGGAGAAGATAGGGAATCGGGTGGAGCAAAAGAAAGAGGAAAAAGAACGAGTAGAGAAAGAGGAAAGAGAAGAACCAAGAGGAAACAGAAGAACCAAGAGGAAACAGAAGAAATAGAAAGAAAGAGAAGAAGAGGCAGAAAAAGAAAAGAGGAAATCCAAGAGGCTTATTATTCAGTACAACTCAAAAGATTTCTATGGCAACCATGATATGCCTCTTTTCTCCATTCATCATTCACTCCGATGTTTGTGTCATTATCTTGGTCTAATAGAAATATGTGTTAGGATGTGGGACAAGAATGAGAGAGACTAATGACTTTCAATCACCCATCCCTTCATGCCTCCCAGTCTTCGAGAACAAAAGGGAGGAAACAGGAACTGGAAAGAGAAGGAGAAAGAAGAAAGGGAAAGACGGGGAAAACAAGGAAGAGAAACAGCAACAGACAAACGAAAAGAGAAGAAGGACAAAAGTGGAAAATGAAACAGAAAGATAACTAGGAAGGATAAAGTGACAGAAAGAGGAAAATATAATCAAAAAGGAGGACCGACAAGGAACAAAAGGAGAAAGAGGGGGAAAAGTGGACGACACAGAGGGCAAAGAAGGAGCAGGAGAAAAAGGCAAGAGGAAAGAGAAGGATGGGAAGACAAAGAATGAGAAAGAGTACAGCAACGGAAAGAGGACAGAGGCGGAAATGGAAAAGGAGAAAAGGAAAGAGCAGCGAAAGGATGAAAGAGAAAAAGAAAGCGGGGAAAGAGAAAGGGCACAATAAAGCGAACAGAGAAGGAGGAAAAGAAAGAGGAACGAGGAAAGAGTAAGAGAAAAGGAACGAGCAGAATGAGAAGAGGAAAGAAAGGAGAAAAACGCGAAAAGGAACGAGAAAGAAGAAGAGACAGAGGAAAGAGAAAGTAACATAAAGAGAAAGGAGAAGGATTAAAAAAAAAAGATGACAACAGATTCAGGAACGAAAACAAAGGGAAGCGAAGGAGAAGGAGAAAGAGAAAAGAGAAAGAGCAAACCAAGAGGAAACAGAAGGATAAGACAAACAACGCAAAATAAAGAGAAGCAGAAGAAGGAAACAGAGGCAGTAAAAGACGGGAAAAGAGAAGGATAGGGAGAAATTGGAAAGAGGAAATAGGAAGGAAAGGGGAAAAAGGAGGAGACCGATAAAATGAAAGAGACGAGGAGAGAGGTAAGAGAGACCAGGTCTGCCGAGTGGCCGAATCTGGTTCCGGAAGCCCTCGTTGATGGAGATGCAGTGCCGCCGAGTCAGCACGTAGGTGTGGGCTTGATCTGAGGGAAGATTAAATCTCTCCATAACGTACCTGCCGTGACATTGGGAGGAAAAAAAGAAGCTTAAGGATCCAGAAACACTGCGAGCACAAGGAATCGACAAATACGTGGAGAGATCAACGGCCCTACCCAGTTACTCTGCAAATCTGAGGGGGAGATTGAGGACATGATCAACCTTCGCAGGGGCTGCCCATTCACCTTAGGGTTGCTTAGGGGATACATCCAAACACCTCCTCTACATCCCTCACGGCAACGCTGGCCACCCGACCGAGAAGCGCTAGTTCGACCAAGTGGCGCTACAACCAGCGCGGCTGAGCGAGACATACCTGCCAAACCAAACGCTCATAACGACCCCTGCGAACGTCTCGCCTTTCAGCAAGGGGTCTAATGTTGTCTGCAGTTGTTGGCTTCCGGATTGCGATTGATTTTCAATCCCTCGCAAAAGGTTGGCATAAGATTGTACAAGCCTAGTCATGCCTCAGGGCTCAAGCGTGCTCACCCACCCATGAGTCTGCGCAGTTCAGGCGCCAACCCAGCCTAAAGAAGCAGATCCAAACAGCTTTCGGTTTCCCCTCGGCTACCCTCAAACAAACACGTCAAAAGGGGTGCCCAAAAAAGTAATCCAATTATTTGCTCAATGTCAATCATATTGGAACATGCCATAGCAGGTGCGAGCCATGCGTTTCAACTCCCAACTTCTTGCTTCATACGACTCGAGCAGCCGCTGGGCCCGCTTGAATAAGATATCCTCAGAAATACCCGAGCTAAATGGTAGTTAAAACGGGAACCACGCCCACAAGTGATTTCGAGACCACCTCACAATGCAAGCAGTTGAAGGAACCCTGCAAGGCTCAGGGCCCAGTCTCATTCCACCAAGCGGCCAGCATTGCCGTGGACCAAGATCCGGCCCCCTCTTGCCAGAACACCATCGAGCAGCTGCTTGACGCTCGGGAAAAAGCGGATGATGTTCTCGAAGGGGCTGTCACCTTGGACGTGTGACATATAGTAATATCTCACTCTCTTGGGCTATCTTGGGCTATCCCGCTTGCCATGAATTAGGAGACATATAGCACTATTGGTCCAGGAAACTCTGACTTACATAGCTACACGTGGTAGTTCATGACTTCATGCTGGCCACCTCTTGTCACCGACCAATCTTGGCCAGCGACTCATTGGGCACCGTTTTGCAAACAAAGCAATCACGGAGCTTCCCAACACTACTTCCATTACCGCCTTTGAGGCCCTCCACAAAATCGAGCCATGCGTACTCAGCAACACCAAACTAATACGAAACAAATACCAGACTGAACTGAAAAGGACCGAAAAGGACCGAAGACTGCTAGGGAAGGGAAAACGACCTGTGCACTGATCTGAGAGTTGTTTGTGCTCACGCCGCCACTAACGGCGCGGAGCATTCTGCACATCTTTGTTTGAACCCCGCACCTTTCCCGCTGTTCCGGCCCGGTCGACGCCGCGATGACTTTGGGGGGGTGTGGAGTGGGGTGGAGTGGGGTGGGGTAATAACGTACGGGGCACTGCGTTTTTTTTTTTTTGGGGGGGGTAGTGCCCGACACACCTTGCGTTAGCATCACGCAGGCAGAATGGACTTTTATATGCGCTAGCATGTGTCATCTTGCAAATTACGACTGGCACACACTTCAGTTCGGTCATCCATAGTCCGCTGCAGTTTGCCAAGTGTTCCCTTGCCTCGGGAATTTCGAAAGGCTGGCAATCCGCGAAGAAGCTGCTGGCTAAGAAGAAAGGCGGGCTGCATCCCGAGCTGTGGCAGTACTTGCGCACGTACCAATGGATGCGCAACACGCATGATTGCTTGCAATGCCGCAGTAGTTTCACGCCCAGAAATCCTGATTGGGCGTTTGCCAAAGTTGTGAATTCCTCACAGGGGCCACGCATTAAACAAGGTCCGACCTAAACAGCAAATGCCCCCCAACCGAAATCAATCAACAATGACAAGAACCCCTCAAAAATCCAGATCCTTCCAACATCTCAGCTCTGGAAACCAATCAAACTCAAACCAGTGATCCGGTGCAAGGCTTGCATGACAACTCATGTCTGATTCCATGCTGTTCCCACAATCCCCCGCACTATTGCAATCATGCCGACTAGTAGATCGGATGACTTTTCCCAAGCCACCTGAGCCTGCCACAGTCGCCAACCCTAAGGCATCCATGTTCCCGGACGGAGTGAACAATGCCAGCAAAAATAACTACCCTATCCCTTGCAGCTAAGCTGCGGCATTCCAGCACCTTGGCTACGTTTGCGAGAAAACAAAGCGACGAGCATTCCCTATGTTCCTTTTAAGTCAGGGAAACTCATTTGAGATTGGACCCAGCAGTGATGTATAAAACAATTCAAACCATGGTTGGGTTCAAATTGTCAAAACAAATTTGTTGCCTAAGTCACAACGCAGTCATACCAATGCGAAGTTTACCTAAGCAACCGTTATCTTCTTTGGGGGTTGAGTTGAAGCCGCTAATTGGCAAGGCAACATCTCCGGCCCGGTCTACACTAAGGTGATTGTAACGGATTTCATGGGCTTCACTACACCCTCACTAACGCAGGTAGACGACTAAAATGGCTCTCTTGGGTTCTTCCGGCGCTCAATTGGGCTTACGTGAGCATCACCATTCGGAGCCTCGTAGTGGATGAATTCAGGGTACTTCGGGCAGATGATTCCTTGGCTTGTGCAAAGCTTGCGCAGCTGGGCACGCTGCTCCTTGCAAACCTTGCTGATCCACCTAACGAAACGCATCACTGGAAGCCCAGGATTAGGATGTCTAAATTTTAGAGGGAGTCTCGCACTTTTGGGATTCCTTCCCCCTGTTCATCCACCAGGTGTATGAATCTGGGCCAACATAATTGAGCACGGCATCTAGCTTCTTCCGGCGCTCGGACGACCAGAGCATCTGTGATGCGCACCCTCGTCAGAAACTCCTACAGAAGTTGGGCACAAGCAACTGAAAGTCGTGCGAATTGACATCTAGGACGCTTGTCGCTGACCCTACGTCCATACTGAGCATCACTGGCTCAGGCAAGCGTTGAACATCGTCAAATGACACAAATATATATATATATATATACATATATACACATAATTATATATATAGCTTCTGCGGCTGGCAATGCATCTCTCATCTTGGCCCACATCTCGGGTACCCAGAAAGTAACATGTTCAGATTCAGCTGCAGGTTTGGCCTGCCTGAAACATAAAGTATGTTTCTGGCGGGTGATTGGAAACCTCAACTCGTTTGCGATCCGTCCCTCAAGGACAAAAACCCAGCAACGCGATGCGACGTCGCGGGTTCCCATCCTGGTCGCGGGCGGCCCCGAAGGGGCCCAGCCAAAGACCGGGGATGATCTCCTGTGCCTCTCGCCTCACCCCACTTTCAGCATGCCCAAGGTTTGACACCGCTCCAACTTGGCATGTCCTGAAATCAGGAAAATCTATAGTTAGTAATAACAGTAATAACCATGTGGACTAACATGTGCATACATGCGGGTATTCAGCATGCGGACCCGAGAAAAAAAATATATTGAATACAACGCATGATCCACCTCAACGCCTGGGAGTCTGGAAAACATTTGTGTCACGCATGTTGCTGGCTCGCTCGGTCGCTCTGCCTGATTACAAACATATATCTTTTCATGTGTGTACATACACCTTCTGCACTCTGGATTACATAACATGACTGTTGCCCACACATTGCAAGCATCAAACGCGGGCGATGCAAATAGACCAAGTCAGCCAAGATGCTTCTTGATGTAAACCCAATCAGTGTCTGGTTGAAGCAAACCCTGCACTCCGGAAAGCGCCGTGGAGTACATGCCACTCCTACGGCGTCAAGTGCTCGGTATGCGATGTGGGGTTGATATACAAAAAGCAAAGGTTGGGACAAAGAGTGGCGTTCATAAAACCAAGCTTTGCTTCACCAAGGGTTGACACTTAGAGCTGAGCGTGAATGGGTTCTTGATCGGGCACTGGCATGAATTGGATTCAATGACTGTATGCCCTGGTGTTCCGTGATTTTCAAACACCAGGAGGTCGCTGCGTGCTGTTGCTTCGAAACAATCATGCATCGCATTCTTCAGTAGCGCATCTGGTTGTGCCGTGGGATGAAACTTGTGCTATTAATGTCCGAGCTGAAACTATCTGAAACCAACCAAAAAAAACAACGCCACTACAGCGACATATATCCGGCCTGGAACATGGGTATAACTCCCCAGTGCATCTGGGCAATGCACTCCGAGCGGCCAAAACTTGGCATTGCATCTTCGGTCCGCCACGTGTTTGACATATTGACATATAGTTCACCAGTTGTTCGAAGCGACCCATGGCACCCTTTGAATACTGGGTCAAACCACCTACCAACTGGCGCAGGATTCTGTCCACCCACAGTGTGATTGAACATCAAACGCTGGAAAGTTGGACATTCCTAGCCTCGTTGAAATGAAGCTGAAGCGCGGGCGTCGGCTCGGCAGGCACCCGTTTCCGTCCTGAGATGTGCATCGCTGCATGCGCTGCACAGCACCAGCGAAAGACCGGCTGAGCCGAAAGAGGCAGCATGGAGCCAAATCCAAAGCAAAAACATAAACACAAATGGTGCAAGCCGGTTCAGGCAAGACGTTGCACATACTCAAGAACCACAGCAAAGCCTCCAACAACGACACGAGTAGGTTCGGGTAGATACCAACTCAGCATCCTCATGCAAAAGGCATTGTTCTTGAGAATCGGCAGGTCCGCCCTACGAATTTGCAAAGGAATGATGGCAACAAACACAAACATACACATACCACGGTGGCCTCGCACAAGCACACTTTGTAGCTCGTCCGGCGTAGGTGGTCTTCGAGCCAGCAGTATTGAATGATGTGTGACTTGTATATCGCCCAGAAGACCTGTGAGGAATCAGCAGCCGTTCACAGTACTTGAGGGCAAAAGAGTCAATATGTCCAAGTGAGGCATGGTCAAACAACTACTTGTTTTGTTCCATGAACAATTCAGGGATTGTCCTGGGTTTCTCGGAAATTCATGATGCCCTCCAAAATCCTAGTGGTTTAGTGGACGTGGTGGAAAAAGGGGAAGCCTTTTTGGGGTTGACTATAGAGGGAAAAAGGGGTGAAACTGAACTACTGGGGGATGAACCATAGACTACCAGACATATTGACCAAACCCTCCTGCCAGCTCGGCCTGTACCACACGCCCGCAAGACTCGAAGTGCTGGGTAAGCTGAGGCTCGTCCACCTCAGAAGGCTCTAGAAACCTTCGTTTGAGCCAGTCAAAGCTTGAATCGAAACGGCCGCACCTATTTACGGTTGGGACTGTCCCTTAAGCTTCGCTTACACGTGTTTTTTCTTGTGGCTTAGTTTTGTTGATCCCTCCCCCCAAAAAGAAGAAGACGTGGGATACAGTATGTCATGAATCCCTATACACGCTAATCATCCAAAAGTCTATGGGTATCTCGGGAAACTTGGGGACCCGCCAAGAAACATCAATGCTGAAGGCCAGCCAAGCCGAGGTGCTGGGAGTGGATAGCTGTGTGCTCCCCCCTAAGCAAAAAAACCCGCAAGCTATTTCCAACCCAAGCCAGCAAACCATTCCTCAACATTGGACGTCTAGCACTTTCCCCAGCACCAGAAAGCCGCAAATTCCCAGGTGTGTCTATGTGCATTGGCTGCCAGCTGCCTATCCCTAGCTTTGCTTGTCGCTTTTGGCGGCTTGTTTGCCTGCCATCCGAGGTACCTTCGCCCCAACTCCTGTCTCCTTCGTTAGCTTACGTTGGCATTAAACCTCACCAAATTCCAAAATGAGTAGCGGGTCATGAGACAAGGACACCCTAAAAATGGAAAGTGCATATAGGTCTGGATTCATGTCCACCGCTTTTGAGCTGTTCCCTATTTCTTTGAAGAAATGGCATGGACGCAGGTTTCAGGCCCCAGCATTGAAGGCGAGATTCTTCACGTAGACTGTCGTGGGGCCTCGGCCACTGGCAACAGCCAACCAAAAAAATCATGGCCCGCATCTGGGTGAATTACACGAAGACATCACATCACGTGGTCCAATTCTGGTCCACATTGAGTCTGCCCCCAAATATCCAACAATTAATTGGACGAGACTCCAGTGCGGACTTGCTTGAACAGTAATAAAACGAAAAAAAATATTGTAGCGCCACAAGGGTGATTTTGGGGGGGGGGTTACCCTTTCAGAGGAAGCCAAAAAGGAAAACCCGCGTTTGGAAGTTCTTCTATTTTGACACATGCCAAAAAAGGACACGGTGTCAGCGGACAAAGTCACGCACATGCGCTCACACACACATACGCACACACACGCACACACACACACTCAAGGAAAGAATCTGACAGAAGCAAGTACTCTCCAAGCAATTGCCCCCGGCAGGAGAAACTGAAACCTGCTTCAGAACACCATCGCAACCTTGAGCATCCTCGCGGAAAGTTGGACGATGTCTGTGACAAGTATGACAACCGCCATCCTTCGGTAGATTAACAAAGTTGATTCCGGCACATCCAGTTACAATAGTACTGATCCCTGGAGCACCCTCAAGAAATGTTGATTGTTCGTGCACATGGTTCATGTGAAAAGTAGATATCACCACCACACAAGTCGCATTCGAACTATCGCGTAACTACAGCTACCGCGGAAACGGGCAGGCAAAGCAATACATGCTTACACGTCTCTTTCGGTTAAAGGGGACACAGACACACACACACACACAGACAGACAGACAGACAGACAGACAGACAGACAGACAGACAGACAGACAGACAGACAGACAGACAGACAGACAGACAGACACACACAGACACACAGACACACAGACACACAGACACACAGACACACAGACACACAGACACACAGACACACAGACACACAGACACACAGACAACAGACACACAGACACACAGACACACAGACACACAGACACACAGACACACAGACACACAGAACAACCACACAGACCACACAGACACACAGACACACAGACACACAGA
>CAUJNA010003502.1:157500-175384 GCA_963377175.1 Effrenium voratum | reverse complement strand
ACACGCACACACGCACACATGCACACATGCACACATGCACACATGCACACATGCAAAATGCACACATGCACACATGCACACACACACACACACACACTCACACAAACACCCGCACACTTCAACTCCCAAGGGAGGGTGCTAATCCTTCGAGTACAACTGATGAGTCTCGAGTACAACTGATGAGTCTCGAGTACAACTGATAAGTCTCGAGTACGATGAGTTTCGGCTCGCAAGACGCTTGGCTTTCCGGTAGAATCGAAAACGCTACAGAAGCAACAAGAAGCACTTACAGCGGCAGAAGAAGAGGGCCAAAAGGACTTTCAGAATCACTCACATGTTGCAGGTACACAAGGCTGATCAGGCCTTGCATCCCCTCCAGTGATGCAGCTTCGTTGGACAAGGTTCATCACTGGAGGCCTTGCCCCCCTGCGGTTGAAATCATAAGCAATTGTGGTGGCAGGGTATTCTGCCACTCCGCACACACACGCCCCTCCACGAGGGGCGTACATTCTCTTTTTTGCTTCCGGAAGATCACGTGCTCAACTCCCTAACGTCTACCAAAATATCCACAGCGGCGGGGAGAACGAGAAATTGCACGCTCTGTACGATGCCGCTCCGAAGACGGGGACGAAGGATCTCCAAGTTGAGTAGGAAGTGTGCCGCCATAGAAGACCGGCGGAAGGTGCAAAGATGACGGATGTGCAACGTCGGACATGGGCGGGGCGTAAGTGAACATTTCCTCGACCTGGATGGAGATGTCCGGATTGTGTAAGCCATCAAGTGGTTGATCCGGAGCATGGTGGGTGGAGAATGACTCATAGCGGGACAACACCCGTTGGTAACCTTGATGCTGCCAATCTCGAATAGTCCATGCTTGGCCTCGTTCATGAGTCTCCTCATCTGGATCGGTCACCCGTTTCCACTCCCGAAAAGTGTTTTCTGGCAGGTCAGGTACCTCATCATCAGGGTGCCATAGCTGAGGTTGTCCAGGAATATAGATCCGCACCCACTCACGTTCCTGCCAGACTGAATACTCCAGCCACGGGTGCTGAATGTCAGTTCGGGCCGACGTCTGAGTTGCATCATCTGTATCCATGTCGAAGTGAAAGATAGGGCGCACCACAGGTTCCATTCCAGCTAGCAAGGAAACAGTCACCATGCACAACCATGCACAACACATGCAAGCAAGAGAACATGAAAGCACCATTTTGTACCACGGTCAAAACTCATCAGTCTACTCAGCAACTAGTTCGAAGATGGGCTTCTCCTTGGTGGCAGAGCTGCTAGGTTGGCTTGCGGGCAGATAGGGATCAGCGACCCCAGACTCAGGCGGATCAGCGCCCCGACAAGTACGCACTGGTTGGTGCGGTTGCGACGCTTGACTCGCACGATCCAACAGCTGCTGACCGATCCCTGCTTGAAGACGAGTGAGATCCTCAGTAGAGAAAGCCGATGCATCCGAAGATCGAAGAATCGCGTCCAACATCTGCGTAGACATGCACAAAGCCGATGATTGCGTGGCCACGTTGTGCTGATCGGGAGAAAACATCGAAGTCAGGCTCAGGAGCTGCGACGCGCCGGTAACCTTCTGTGGTCCAGTCCCGCTTGTACCAAGTACTGCCAGTGGTTGAACACCGTCATGAGCATGATTTGGGGCATAGAACTCCTTCCATTCCCTGTACGTATGACGTGGAGGAGGGTCATCACGTTCGTCTTGTGGTGCCCATGCCCCTGGATGGAAAATCTGAACCCATTGAGCGTCAGGTCGCTGAGGATCGGGGCACCATTCTAGCCACGGCATGATGATCGATCAATGATGCACATGGCTGCAGGAAAGAAACCCATGACGAGACACAGAACAAGTCAATCAAACTCAAGGCCCTAGACCATGCACTCAAGACGCAAGAAGCAACAAGCACAGTGTTTTAAGCAACAGTCTGCCCTGGCATCAATGTCACTCGTCCCAGTCAAAATTAGGATCGTAGCTTGGTGGGGGAGAAGGTTCAAGCCAAGCACCATCCGGAACCGACGATCCAATGCCTGGACGTGGGTCGCCAAGGCGTTGGTATCCGCGCGTGCGCCAATCTCGATATTGCCACGTGTAGAAAGACACGTAGGAGACCGGTAGTGCTTGGCATCCGCAGTGGTGCCTCCTGTGCTGTCACGAGGCCAACACACGTCAAAGTGGTAGACTCTGCGCCATTCACGATATGTGGACGCGTGGTCCGGAGCTGGGCCTAAGGTAGATTCTGCCACAGGCTGCCACATGCCAGGTGTGGAAACACGAATCCATTCCACTCTCGAGTTTCCAGGGCCGCGCACTGTGTCGTACTCAAAGTAGCGCGGGAAGGCCCATCGCTCGTTTCCAAGTGTCGAATTGAGCATGACAACCGAATACGTCTCTGTGAAACAAAGGATCTGCGAAAGAGCAAACATGGAAGAAGCACAACACAAGACAAGACAACCCATGCACAATCAGCAAGCAATGCGGACCATCTTTTCACTCACAAGGCTGCACGGCACCTCTTCACTGTCGTTGATGACGTGCACATCTGCAATGGAAGTGTCCTGGCTGACGTCGCACACAAGGGGAAAGACACTTCCGTCCATGATGTATAAAGGCATGGCAGTAATGCTTGCATCTTGTAGTTCTGGACCGTGTAGCACGAGTAGACCTTTTGGGAGTGAACACGGTGAAAGGTCGTCGAGAATAGTGCTCTGCCGTAGTTGATGCGGCACCCTTCAATGCGCGAGCGCGCTTTGGAGTGCGCGTGAAGATCCGAAGATCATCAGCACTGAGTTGGTCCGCGCTGCGACCTGAACGACATGTGCGTTCAGAGGTCATGGTCGCCGGGCAGGATCGTCCTCGGGGGGATGAAGTGGGTGATGTCCGCAATGAGGGCAAGAACTGTGGGTGAAGGATCTCCGGTGGCGGTGGTGGTATGTGGTGGTATGTGGTGGTGGAGGAGGTAGAACCAATTGTGGTGGTGGTGGCGGTGGTACCGGCACCCGCATTAGCCTTTCCGCCTGAACTCCCGGTGGGTGATCATGAAGCGAGGGTCCGTGATACTGCAACCAGGTCGGCTGCACTCCATGGGTCCAGGTTATGAACGTCTGAACATTTTGTTCCATCATGACTTGAACACTCAAGACAGCAAGACAAGGAAAGCAAGACAACGAGTCCGACACAATACACATCCACGCAGAAATATTTTGACGGCGCCAACGCTGCAAAGGTGTCTAGCTGCGTGCCTCAAGTTGCTGATAAACCTTCCAGGCTTGCTTGACTTCCTCCGCGGACTTTTGGAGGGAGCGGGCAATAGTCTTGTAGGTGGGTCTGGCGTCCTTGTCTTTTTTGCGCCTGACCTTCTCATCCAGCTCACCTTGTGTCCACGCCGTGAATGGTTCATGGTACGCATTGCGGAGGGCAGTCGTGAACTCCTGCAGAAGTTCCCGAGGGCCATGTACCACTGTCGGTGAAGGGCGAAACGATAAGGCACCAGGATGGGGACGGACAGAACGGTCCGAATCCGAATCCGGAGTGGAAGTAGGCGTCGTCACCGGTCCACGATCGGTGTTTGCCGCGATGGGAGCGGGCACTCTGGGTTGGGGAAGCCGGTCAACAAGAGCACCTGGACGAGGATCATGTTCTGTTCCTGAGCCTGGAACTTCACGACGTACATCGAGGGGGCGACAGCTCAGGTATGTACCAGGTCGAGGACGTGTCCAAGGGCCGCATCCTAGTGCGAGGTGGGGCGCGCGACCGGTCTGACGTGATGCGCTCCGTGATGATGCGTGGACGCAGCCCGTGTCTTGAGTTACGTGGTGGCCTGGGGACCATCCAGGGATCGGATTCCGAATTCCGATCTACCGCAAGAGCAAAGTTCAAGGTGTCCAAAGCTGTGGCAATCTGGGAGGCGAGAACGTTGAGCACAGCGACCAGGTTATTCACAAACTCCGGAGACAGCCACATGGCCAGCGTAACCAATGCAAGGACAATACAAGCAAAAGGCGGCTGCGAGTCACCACAAGCAACTCAAACTGGCATGTATTTCGGCTGCATCTGAGAGCTGAACACCTTTTACCGTGCGCCGAGCTTCAACGGCCGCGTGTGAGTCCGGAGGGACGACATGCTGGCATGGCTTTAACTGCAGGAGGAGCTTTCGGTGCGGCGCCGCGATGGTCCGAAGTCAGGGCAGGGCCCCGACGAGTGAGTGGTCGCCTGCGATGACTGCGGCTTCGAGATCGGTATCGATGCGCTTCACGCCTCCTAGACCTTCTGCGCCTGTTGCGCTCCCTGGATGCACTGTCGCTGACTGGTTCAATGAGATCAGCAGCTTCCGCTAGATTGGTAGACGTGGCCACCAGCGTAATAGGCATGGATGTGAAAGTTGGTCTCGCTGACAATGCCTTAGGAGATGACGGTGCCGGTATCGAAGGTGGCGGGACTGGTGGGAGCACCTCGGGAACCGTCGGTACTGGAGGGACCGCAGGAGGACCGGTGGGTGCAACGGGAGGAAGCGGTGGTTGCGGATGGCGTTGGTGACACACAAGACGTTGTAGTCCTGCCACTAGTACACTGATCTGCGACGAGATGGAGTGTACTAGGTAACGACATTCTCGTAAAATGTCACCGTGATCCATGACGGCAAACGAAACGGCCGATACTGGTTGAGTGATACGATCAGTAGCAAACCACAAACTGCGGAAGCATCAAGAGTCAAAAGCAAACAAGCAAACAACAAGGCGCACCAATCTGCAAGCAGGCATGCACACGGTGAACTTTTCCGGAAGAGCAATCAAAGCAGCTGGAAACGTCATGATGAATATCACGAAAACAGCCGGCACAAACCGCGTAGTGGTAGTGCAAGGAAATCATAGTGTGCCATGCCGAAAACCTTTACCAGAACATCCCGAAGTAGCTGGGAACTGCGATGGATGATCGAAGCTTCCACCTGCCATCTTTGGCGTGAATGCAATCATAGTAGTGGGAAGCAGCAATGTCGGCATACGTGCACCGCGCGGAATGTGGGGTTGGCGCAGGCGCGCCACTCCTCCAATACAAAGGGGACGAGGAGAGTGGACTCCGGCGAACTGGGGGGCGGCCTTCACAGCCGCTTCTTGAGAAACGAGGCTGCCTCGGCAATAGAAACCCATTGGCGGAATCCACACCTCGTTCCTGTTGGTGTACTCGTGATTGGGAGGTGGTTGCACCTGCCATTTCGAGGGCCGGATGAGCTCCTCATCTTTCAGGATGCCGATGGCGGAGGGGATGTCCGTATTGTGCGCCCAGAAGAACGGCGAGATCGACTGAGAGCGAAGGTTGTCAGGTAGTTTGCGACGTGGCTCAAAGGAGAAGAGGATCCCGTACTGATTGTTCCTCGAATCCTTCTTGGTGGGCTGAAACCGGTAGTAGGTCCTCCGGGTCTTCTGGATGTACGGCCAACACTTCTCGCAGACGCCCAGCTGAACAACGAGCTGCTCGGGTAACTTGTCAGCCAAGATGTTGAACTCGCGGGCGATCTCATTGATGACCTCTGTAGTCCAGGCACCTGGATTGCCGTGCGGTGGTCGCATTGCTGGCAGCTCCGAGACAGATCTCACTCTGTCTTCATCCTGAATGATATTGTGTCGGTGCGGCATAAGGCTCCGATAGACTGTTTCCCAGGATTTCTTCTAGTACAGAACATCATCGATCAGTATGGCAATTTCCTCAATCCGACTGCCAGAGCAAATCGCAAAGCGATGGCTGCCTAGCGACGGTACCGAAGTCCGAACAGGAAGATGAATGAGGTCCACCGTGGTGGATGCCACTTGGCGTACTGGTGGAATGGACGGCGACCGAGGTCGCCTACGGTCTTCATGAGTTCGGAGGCCGCAATGAGTCCATTCACCCCAGTCATCTTCACCCTCGGAATGGCCATGTGGCCCAGGCGTAAGCCTAACTCGAGATCGGCGAGGAACTGGTGCGCGAGAACGCATTTCTGATGGCTGGTCCTGCGTCGCCCGGATGTTGCGCGAAGAGCTATGGGTTTGGACATTCCGCAGATGCACCAGGCCGTGCGTCTGGACAAAAAGCTGCGCCTCATTGCCGTTGATGAAGCTCGGGAACTGGTCCAGGGTGACCTGACTGGTGGTCTGAACCGTCCCATCCGGACGCAGCAGGCTGCTCACCACATACACCGCCATGTCAAGGGCAAGAGAATACCGCAAGGCAAGCAACCACAGAATCCGAGCCAACTGCAAGCATGCACACACTCACCAGCAAGTGCACAAGCAAAGAAGCAACAAGTGCACAAGCAAAGAAGCAACATGCTCATTTTGGCGCAACTCGTCGCCGGACATCACGTAGGAGGTGAGGATTGAAGCCTTTCGCTTCATAAAGACGCTTGAGAGCATCCAGGCCAATCTGTTGTTGGATTGCTGGCTGAGCACCACGCACAATGAGCCACGATCGAAATGAGTAAGTAAACATCTGATCATTTGCACTTCGGACGCCTTTGATCTGAGAAGGATGATCGGGCAGCTGTGGTGTGATAGTCCTGGAGGATGAATCACACATGTACCCAAGCACCTTGGTATCATGTTGGGTCTCCAGCATTACTGGAGGGCGATAAAATTCCAAGGACACGAAGTTTCGGAGGACTGCTGCTGATGGTGCTGCATCCCGCAAAAGTATGAAGCGATTGTCAACATAGCGCTCGGGCCAAATCACACCAAAGTCTGGCGTTTGAAACCTGAGAGAGTTCATGGTTTGGTGCCAGAAAAAGTCCTCAACTGTAGCAACGAGATTACAAAGAGGAGGAGGAGCTGGTGATCTCATGGCAACGCCGCGTTCCTGCCGGAACAAGTATCCGTTGATCTCGAAGTGACTGTTGTCAATGACGAAGTCAAGAAGACACTGAAGGTCCTCCTCGCGAAATGTCCGAGGAACCTTGGTTTGACGGCGCCACTTGCCTTTGAACATGCGTCGCCGATGATCCGACTTCACCTCATAGACCGACCAATGTGATGTGTTGCGTAGACCTACCACCTGATCATAGCGGTGAAGTAAAACCTGAAGAGCTTGATGAAAACGTTCAGTGGGTATAGGTCCTGTGATACCAACTGTATATATTCCATGGGGTCCTCACGCGATAGAGCATCCCAAAGCTGCTGCACTAGCTCCTGAACTGAAAGCTGACCAGGGACGTCTGGAAAGGTGACCTTGGTGAGCTCAAAGATAAGGGCGCCGAAGACCGTGAGGAGGGGTGCTGCCCATGTGCGGAAGAAGGAAATGATTGGTCTCGCTTTGAGCCAAGGTCTTTGGTCGGTTTGGGTAGAATGCGAGCCGTGGGCAAAGGTGCATGAAGTCGAAGTCCCCACGCATAGCGATGTTGTAGTCGAGCTGGTATCATGGTTACAACTTCGGCGCGAAAGGATGCAGCAGACTCACGGCACAGCACAAATACTTCACCTGTGCAAAAGGTCTTGTGCATCAGCATGGAAAACACAGACGGGCAGATCACATGAGCACGCGAAGGGAAGTGATCCGCTGGAATGACAACCCACGATGACAGGGCGCGAGCGGTGTGTTGCAATGACGCGGAGGTCCAGTGAGCACGGCCTTGGACATTGGAGCGATGTGCAGCAAACAACTCCGTCAGAACAGGTTGATAGTCAGTCGTGAAGCTGGATCTTTGCACTTGCCATCGGCGAGCCAGCTTGCGAAGCTGCATGTCAACACGTTGTTGAAGTTTGTTGGTATCACCAAAATATTGATCCTTCATGGATGCTGCCATGATGTCAGAGTCAATGTCAGCGTTGATGCGTGAAAACTCATCCAAATCACTGCATGAGAATGTGCGCGAGAAGTGGTGCGGTCGTCCATGTCAATGCAGCGACACGGGAAAGACGTATCCGGAGTCCATCTTCGCTGCCACTTGCGGTAGTTGTAGATCCGGTCTCCCAAGGTGGCACTGCGAGTTTCCACAACCCGGATCTTCGGAAGAAATAAGGACGGAAAGAGGGCACGGTGAGATGCCACCCAACGCTGCAACCAGGTTCCAAGCTGAGCTTTCCAGTCTCGAACATGTAGAAGTGGAAGAAGTAGTTGTGTCAAGGTAGTTGGTACCTGGAGCTGTCGCTTACACAAGACCTGGGCGAGAAGCTTCTGAGCTTGGAGCGAAAAGGTTC
This sequence comes from Effrenium voratum, assembly GCA_963377175.1. Taxonomy (NCBI): domain Eukaryota; class Dinophyceae; order Suessiales; family Symbiodiniaceae; genus Effrenium; species Effrenium voratum. Next base: position 167,209 of record CAUJNA010003502.1, on the reverse strand, counting down.
ATTGACAAAGGTGGAAAGCCGCAGGAAATTAGTAGAGTTGGGTGGAGGGGAAAGCCGCCGATAAAAGTTCACGCATGGTCTGAAACGACGCACCTGTATTAGATCCCAACCGATACAGAGTGGAATAGTGTGCTTGGATGCGATGCAGATCAGGATGTAGTCGTCGCCGAAACCGCGTGTGAAAAAATAATGACGTAGGCGAGGATAACGAATGACGCCGAAAGTCAATCAGATGTTCACGGAAACAAATTTCCGAAGAAGTCTGTGTACCCAGGGTGCATTTAAATGCGGGCGTAGCATGTACTGCCATTTGCTTTCCTGGATCCAAACCGAGGAAGTAGGAAGTTTGATCTCAACTGGAATCGCACAGAAAAGCCAGTAGTTGTTAGATCGCTTCCAATAGTGAAGCGCAGGTTCAAAGAAGGCATGTTGTTCCCGCAACAGTTGTAGATATTTGCGGCAACGGGGGTGTTCTCTGCGAAGAACATCCTGATCAGTAGCACCAATGTAATACGGACTAGAGAGTCTGATGTAGACGCAAGGCTGTTGATGGTGTCCCGGATCTTGAATGAAATCACACAGGTCCGGAAAACGAGACCGTAGGGATTTGAGGTGTTTCATATCAGCGAAAGTGGAGTGCATGACTTCACACAGCAATGACGCCTTGTAGAAGTGAAGGAGCTCAAAGAACGGTGGTACGTACCCATGGTTCTGTGAAATGAGTCGCTGCAAGAAGCAATTTAGGAGATACGAAGTGATCCGACACCTGTGGAGCTCATATCTGTTGGCAGCTGTGTGACGAGTACTTGACATGGAATGCATCGGTATTTGAAGTGCAATCCGAACCAGGGTGAGCACATCCAGGATGAGGTCCAACTGAGGTAAATGCTGAATCGATTCATACTCATCCGGAGGTGCCGTTGGTAGTTGAAGTCCAGGGAAGCAGCACCGCCCGCAAGCGGACAAAAACGTTAATGTGTCCAGAAAAGTAGCCAAGGAGTGCCATTGTGCAACGTCTTCAAATATCCCGCTGCGCTGAAGCTCAGTCCACATGATGTATGTCTGACCAAGTGCAGCTGCAAGGTGGCGGCGACATGCATTCAAGTGTGGCAACAAGTAACAAGCAACTCACAAGACAAGACAAGCAACTCACAAGTCATGACAAGCCCCAAGTCAAGTGCAGACAAGTTTTCAAGCGCAGATCACAACGCCGCAAAGTCGCCACTCCGGGCTCATATTTGAAAGGCAGATACACTTCATCCGGTGAGAAGTCGAGCTGCCACAATGAGGAGGCACAGCGCTTTGTCCGAGAGCTTGGTGGTGTAGCCTGGCTCCAGTCCCCACAAAGAGGCCATTGAAGCAAACGTAGGAGCATCACCTTTTGGCAAAAGTTGGCGCACCTGCAAGAGCTGAGCCGCCATGGGATCCAAATACTTGTTGCCGTTGAGACGGGATGGGTGGTTAGCCCACTTGATCAGCGATGGCACGGTAGTAGTAGTAGGAGCCTGCTTGAGGTATAAGCGTGGCTGATCACTGGCTCAGGTGTAGTGCTTGATGATGTCTTCCGGCGTGCTGTGCATGGTGAGCAACTGAGGTGTTGCTTGTTTGGAAGGCGGGGAAGACAGTCCGTGAAGAGATTGGATAATCCGAGGCTGCTGTTGAGATGGAACATCAAATGACCTGCCGTCAAGGGCCGCCGCACTTACCGTGGGTAGCGAGCTGGTAGGCGTCGAAGACTGTGAGTGATTGACCGGAGGCAGCGTGATTAGTTTTGCATCATTTTTGGGGATGTCATTGTAGAAGGAGGCGACGTTTTCTGTGACGCCGAGTACTGTGCCTGGAGCAACGCGTGAGCTCGTTGGAGATTCTTGTACTTCTTAAGCATCTCATCTTCTTGAGCATGGGGTGTGAGAGTCTTATGATGTTGCTGAAGAAACTGAAGCACCAGATTGCCCAAGTGATCGTGAACCTTGATCCGCTGATTGAAGTCATCAATGTTGAGTCCCAGAGAATTGGCTAGGCCCTTTTCCAAAGTGAGCAGGTTGAGTGGTTGAGATCGACGGAGCAACTTCGAACAGGTACTCCAAAGCAAGGCCTCGGTGCGGGTGCGAAATCCTTCCCACGTCACGAATCTCCCGTGAGCAAATGGCCTCAGTAGATGCCACCGTGAATGACCTGAACCAGGCGAACGTCCCGGATGTCCATGCCCGACATGTCCCGTTGCGTATTGTGTGGGGTGTTGGCAACCGTCATGGGCAGGCTGAAGCAGTAGAACTGGTTCTTGTCTAACATGCCGTCACCAGGTTGCCACTCTTCCGGCGGAGTAAGCCATGCTTTCTGAGGCTGCACTGGCAGCGTAGTTGGATAGCCAGGCGCTGTCGTTGTTTGGGAAGGATGAACTTGTGCGTGACCAGGAGGCGGCATCATCGACTTCACGGTCTTCGCCGGTGCAGGTTCAGGAGGGAACGGCATCATATAGTTGACCGGAGAGTGCGGATAGAGCTTCGATGACGAGGGATTCGGCTGGTAGTTGCTCTGCGTCATTGGAAAGGCATTGGGTGCGTTGTAGCTCGGATTGTGTTGCCAGGTCATCAGGTTGTTCCAATCCACGCCGTCCGAGACCAAGGGAGGAGGTGAAGATGGGCTCCTATCCCGTCTGCGCCGAGTTCTGGATCTGCCATGATCATCCCGTCGAGACATGGTGGCACAACAAACTCAACCCCACGACAACTCAATCTTGAGAAAATCGAATCCGACAAGATGATAGCCAACGAAAGTTCAAGCCAAGCAAAGATCAACACGCGGTCATGAGGCCAACAGCATCAAGTGTGAGACTTCGCTATGATCTGACGGCTGTCTTCCCTTTAGTGAAACCTCGTTTCTGCTTAAATCGTGAAATTCCGCTGGACTATGATATGAACGAGGAGGTCAAATTTTCCGGCGAACCGGCCCGGGGTCACACGATGGGTACACCCGAGGTTCCCAAAATTGTGGTAGCCACACTTCAACTCCCAAGGGAGGGTGCTAATCCTTCGAGTACAACTGATGAGTCTCGAGTACAACTGATGAGTCTCGAGTACAACTGATAAGTCTCGAGTACGATGAGTTTCGGCTCGCAAGACGCTTGGCTTTCCGGTAGAATCGAAAACGCTACAGAAGCAACAAGAAGCACTTACAGCGGCAAAAGAAGAGGGCCAAAAGGACTTTCAGAATCCCTCAAATGTTGCAGGTACACAAGGCTGATCAGGCCTTGCATCCCCTCCAGTGATGCAGCTTCGTTGGGCAAGGTTCATCACTGAAGGCGTTGCCCCCCTGCGGTTGAAATCATAAGCAATTGTGGTGGCAGGGTATTCTGCCACTCCGCACACACACACACACGCACACGCACACACGCACACACGCACACACGCACACACGCACACACACGCGCACACGCGCACACGCGCACACGCGCACACGCGCACACGCACACACGCACACACGCACACACGCGCGCACGCACACACACACGCACACACACACACACACACACACACACACACACACACACACACACACACACACACACACACACACACACACACACACACGCACACACGCGCACACACGCGCACACACGCACACACGCATACACGCACACACACGCACACACGAACACACACGCACACACGCACACACGCACACACACACACACACGCATACACGCAACACGCATACACGCACACATGCCCACACGCACACAACCGCCCGGTAACATGCATCTCCGCAAATTCGTCTGGAAGAAAAAAGTGTCTCGCGTCAGGACCCCAGCACTTGGCGGATTGCTTCACTGGATCCTCGCGCTCCATCTTGCCTTGCGACGAATCCAAAAAAGGATCTACTCGCGCTGTGCCAACCACGCGGCCAAAAAAGAAGGAAAAGCAAACTAAGCAAAAGAGCAAAAGGTGAACAAGCTAACTTCAGTTTAGCGACGACCAAACACGGAACCAATCAACCAACCAACATCGCCTACAGCAAAGCACCAGTGCGCGTGTGCTTCTACGGCCGCAGATCGGCTCGCCTAATTTAGCACCAAAGCCACGCTTGTTACTATCTGACGCCTGGGCACTCACAAAGCAAGGCAAACTTGGCTATGCAAACATGTTGCTTAAGTTGCGTAATTCAGAAGCGCAACACCGACCTCTCAATACATCCAGCGAGCAAAACCAGACGTGAACGGTTAACTGAACAATTCTGCCAAACAGCCAAGACTGAGCCGCCGTTCTGTCAAACAACAAGGGACCACGGGGAGAGCTTTGCAGACCATCATCTGCAAAAGGTTTCCTGTGGAATTACGTACATCAAATTGGGAAAGAAGATCAACAGAACTTCGTAAGCTGAGCCTGGCACTTGTACTCGACCTTCCTTTGTCACGTCAAACAGATTTCCCGCCTTGGACGATGACCCGCTGGTTTACTCTCTGTGGCAAGTCCTTTCGTGGTGCTGCGGTGGTCTGCCGATGGTCCTGGCGGCTCCGCCCATTTGCGTGACTTGTTTAAAATGTTATGTACACGTTCATCTAACAAACCTGAATACTTGTGCCTCACCAAAAAAAACTTGTGTTGCTGATTTGCGCGCGAAAGTAGCAAAGGCTCGTATCACACCAGTGCTGTGAGGAACCCCAATGTTGATCTGGGAATGGGGAACCCAGAAAGCACAATATGGTAGACCAGCTTTCTGGGAAAGCACAATTTCGTCAAAAGTGGGCAAACTATGACACGTGGCCTTCGTGCAAGCACATCGCTGGGTCCTTCATCGGGATGGACCGCGACAGCGTCACTGCCTAAAGAAATGGAGAGCGCAACGTATAGCACCAGTAGATCCAACTACTTCATAGGACTCTCAATTAGGATCCCGCCCACCGCCCTGAGCAATGAATAGTTTTGGCTTGTCAAGTCGCTTTCCACAAAGATTAGGCGAGGCGCCTGGCCGCCAATTTCCAGAGTCTTCTCGCTGGCGAGCACCGCCTGCTTGTGCGCACCCCCCCCAACCCAAGCTTCTTCATGTCGGTTCCAAGTGCCAAGATGCTGTCGATGGCCACTTTCCTCCTGTTCAACTACCCGGCTACCCGATGCCCTGTTGACCCGGTCCAAAAACACCTCACATGCCAAGGCAAGCCTTGACGGTGTCATCAGAGGTGAATTCAACGTAGGCGTAGCCTGAAACCGAAGCCAACCAAGATTTGAGCACCTTGACAGCACCCCAAAAAACATGGAACTGCAACTGCTTTCCCCTTACAAGCATGCACAAACTAGGCCCCACCATAGCATTGAGTGCAAGCCCCTGAAATCCCCTGAATGATGCTCCTGTCATTGCAGTTGCTGAGCTGTCATTGCAGCGCTTGCTGAAAGAACAGCCAAAGTTTTGCTCTCAGGTCCTGGCCTTTGTGCTCCTGGCAATTAGCGAACTGGGCAAGCTGCGCATTTCGAGGGGCCTCTCAAAGGTACTTTGGGGGTGGGATGGGGTAAGCCCCGAACTGTTAGAGGATCATGTCACTTTGAACCCATGCGGGGAAATGGGAAAGGAATTGCGGCTGTATGGAAACCTGTCGCTGTTGCAAAGCGGGCAGCTCAATGGTGGCAATAAACGTCACTAAATGCAGGCTACGTGACATTTGGCCATGCCTAGCTTCCAATGACTGCTGGTGGCGTCATGTTTCTCCACAAAAGGCCAGCCAGTCCTGAACTAGAGAACAAAAACTAAAGCGAGCAACACTCTGCAGAGCCTAAAAGTGTTTCTCGGAGATTGACGATATTTTGTGGTTGAATTCACTGACATGTGGGTATGGGCTTTAATTAGGTTCATATCCACCAGCCACTTTGGAGGGGGTCCGCATTTTAAAACAACTCGCATGCTGGTTCTGTTTGTCTGCGTGTGAGGTCTCTAAGTGTGTGCCGCGTCCTTCTCGTTGGCCCGCGGCATTCGCACGCTCACAACCTCAGCCATAGGGTTGTATGGGCCATACACACCGAGACCCAGCCGAAATCGAAGGCTGGGCGTCGCCTCCGTCCGAGCGGCTTCGACTCGTCTGGGCTTCGAACCTCGCCCTCGAAGGCGTTCTTCACCTCCTCTTCTGTGGCGCTGCTGCCTCGAGCACTTTGAGCCGTCGCAGGGCAAGCCGAAGCCCCTACCTCAAGGGTAAGGGAAAGTTCTCGCCTGCCCCTCAAAAGGTATAAACAGGAGTCCAGGCCCCCAATTCCATTTTGAGGGTGGGAAATCACAAGCACCTGAGACTTAGGGCGCAGGCCGATGTTGCGAACGAAGACCACCTTCTCCTGCACCAATCTCCCGCAAGTCTTTGGCAAGAAGCGTGCCAACAGCATGACGGGCTGATGCAGTCGGTGAAGCAGAAGTCTCCGGCTTATCAAGAGGTGTGCTGGACCATGCTGCCACGTTTGCGCCAAGGGCCTCCCCGACCACCACAGAACCCTTCAATCAGAACCTCAAAGGTTCTATGAGTGCACAAGGCCCGGCACAGACCTGCAAAGACTCACAAGGCGGCGCTTCCAAGCAATGCCCAGGTAAATCAAAGGCGTTCCCATATATGAAGGGAAACTCGTCTTAAAATGAACTAGCATCAGACAACAAGAGAAACATGAAGGGGCCCTGTGGAAGGCGTGCTGTGCTTCACTGGTCCCCAACCGACTCTCCACATCCCCGTAAGCAACCATGATTCGAGCAATTCGCAGGAAATATTCGAAGCTTAACCTAGAATGTAAAAATGCGGGCCAGCAAGAAAGTGGTGATGTGTGTGTGTGTGTGTGCGCGACTATAATCATAATCGGGCTTTACCGCATCTTCGCTTGCGAGAGTTCTCCATTTTGCACCTGCCACCCTACCACCTGGTTCAATGTGGATAGTTTGCTCCATCCACAATAAGATGCCTTCCACCCCAAACCCAAACCGCCACGGGCAAATGTAGAGATTCAGAGATTCTGAAGCCCGACATTAGTGGCCTGCGGCTGTTTGTCTCCATGCAGAGCCCCCTGCGGGAAAAACCGTGCGCCTCGTAGAGCTGCTTGGTGGGTAAAGACCTGGCCACCTTCATGGCCTCTGGCGTCCAGTCCATTCACGTGACTCAAGTTGCCCTCTCAAATGGGGCCAACATCTTTAAAGGGGACGTGTTTCTTTGTGAAGGGAAACCACCAATGGCCCTCTAGATGGGTGGGCTGGGGGAGGACGTTCTCCCCCTTTGAAGGGATACCCCCCAAAACAGCAACTTTGGGGAGCCTCAAAACCGCTCATGGGGCGCTAAGGCCGTGGCCCGGTGATTGACGAGCTGACCTGAATTGGCTCAACCGTCCACAAACCACACGAGACTCCGAATCGACTGGCTCCTCCTCTGACAGGCTTTCTCAGCAGTCTGGCAGAAGGCCTTCCCTGGCAACGCATCTACCACCAATGTAAGCGCTTCGGCGATCCTGCAAACGCAGGCCTCACAAGCCTGAAGCTAGTCGCCAGTGCTGGCTTTGCTTCATCTCTTGCGTCCGTTGCGAGCATGCCCCAAATTGCCCGACAAATACGCGCGCCGATTTTGGAGGCTTAGGCTTGCGAAAAGGGAAAACTAGGAAAAACACCCAGGTCTCCGGACCTTCTGTCTCACTCGAATGGGTTGGCCAGCCAAAATGGAGCCCACCACAAAGTGACGATTTTGAGACGCACCCAGATCTGGTTCTGGCGCCCGGAGCCCCAGGGGCCTCTCACTGCGTTGAGCCTCCAGCCGTTGAATTTCTCGACGGCCTCTGCGACCCGCTCGGGCGACTCGAAGTCGATGTATGCGTAGCCTGTCTCCCACGACTGGGCCCCTTGCCCGTAGCCCGTGGGGATCTCTGCAGCCATTCGATTTCCAACCACAGCCTTTTGGACAGTACTTGGGATTCTGGACATGAGAAAAAGATGGGAACCGAATCTGTTGGGGAGGGAGGGGGCTGGTTTTCACACATATTTCAATATCTCCGTCTCTTTTGATGGCGAAATCGCCACTTCTCGCCACCAACTGTGAACGACCCTGTTTCGGATTGATTTGATGTTCCCAGCGATCATGCGTCGCCTGTCATCCTTCCTTCGATCTTGCTCCCGGCGATAACCTAAGCTTTCACTATCTTCATGGCAATCAGCTGGCGCAGGTTCACTGCCAGTCGTCTTGTCGAAGCCTCCAAGCAACCCCGCAGTGAAAGCACGATTAGATCCTTAGATGGATAAACTTGCTGCTTCTTCCGCCAAGCCTTGTTGCGCCTGCAATTGGTACGTCCTATCTTGAGCGGTTGATCTAACAACATCATCAGCATCATCATGCTCGAAGCCAATTAAATCCTTAATTTAATCGCAATCCTTGTCACGCGCATGCTTCATCTTTCGGTCCTGACAAAAGCTGGGAGGGAGTGGCCAAGGCCTTACTACTGGCCACATTACTGGCTTCCAGAGCTTGCTACTCCGTGTGAAAGTTGCTTGGTGCTGGCTGAAAATTTGAGGGTATGACGCACGTGCTGAAATGAAAGTGTTTCTGTTGGGCAACACGCATTGCAACAAGGCCCAATGTGTCGGGCGCGTACCAGGCCGGCTCCGTGAATTAACAAAGCATTGGAATACCCCTAAGACACGCAAAGGGCACGTGCTGCGAAGCCCCCACGACACAACCAACTGCAAGCTACTAATGTGTGAAACGGGAACTGGGTGGCTTCCTTTTGGTTGAAACGGTTGAAAAAGGGTCCCCTCCCAAAGACAAGCATAGCATTGCACGGGAGTTAAGCCCCTGTTCCTCAAGGGGACTTCTGGTACGCACATACACACACACACCAAGTTGCACTGCCCCTCGCAAGACCTGCCTTTCGATCTCTTCAGGAAGTCTCTCACCAGGCGAACCTCCTTAAGCCTTGGAGCGCGATACAAAACGGGGGCTGTGAGCGTTGGGAACGTTCTCGGCGTTGTGTAGAAAGCGGGAATGAAATCCCAGCTTCTCCCAGCTTCCGTTTGTTTCTCCTTTATCTCTGTCTCTCTTTCTTGCCCCCTCTCGCTCCAGGGGCCAACCTGGGCCGCCGACCCCTCAACCTCGGCGCGTGCTTGGGTTTTGCCGACGGCTCGTGGATTGGGGTTACATTTTTGGTTTTCGTTTGGCCCACAAGCAATGGAGTCTCGCGTGTTGTTTTGGTCGAGTGACTGTTGGTAGTACCTCCGCAGCCAAGCGAGATCCCAAGCAGCACCACGCAAGGGTATGTCAGAAGTTCCAAACTGTGAATCAGCCACACTTTCGCAGAAAAGCATAACTGGGAAATAATTACCAGCTTGAACTCTAAAGCGCTGCAGTCCGCGATCTTTTTCGGGATAACACGCAGGTGCCTGTCCACACATCCTAAAGTTTCCATGCACAGCCAAAGCCAACGCAGCGGCTACCATCCAAAAGACAAACCTCACCCGCCAGGAGCTTTGCTGTGGAAGGCCCCCTTGGGGGAATGAGCCAGCAAAAGCCGAAAAAACCGGAGTCCCAACATCCAAGCACCAAACGTCGCTGACTAACTAAATGAAATGATGCTCCACCAACGGACCAAACGAAACCATACGAAACAGAACCTCGGCCCGGCCTTCCACAAAGAATCCCCCCTATGCAAGCGGAAACGGACGTGATGAGGCCCGGCCTGACTGAAGCCAACGAATTCGCTGGGCCAAACGAAGT
>CAUJNA010003502.1:100000-152500 GCA_963377175.1 Effrenium voratum | reverse complement strand
TCCCTTTGAACCAAGGTAACAAAGAAGGACACCCTCCAAAAATCACACCCATGACAACAACCAGGGCAGCGACAGTGACCACAAAAGTCGCATTGAAACTAGGCAAAATCAACGAGGACTGACAGCAACTTCAGCCAAACAGAATGTTTACGAGCATGGCAGCCAGTGCAACAAATTGAAAGCATTGAAGCAGCAAAGGCAAAAATACAAGCATGAATCACGATCACAGCTGCCTGCTAACACCACCACCAACAACAGCACGGGCACGCCGAAACAGGACGGTGGAAAAAGCAGAAAGTATGTTTAACACCCACTACAACGGTCAACACAAATAGAACAGGGAGGGTTACTGCACAACCAGATGACGCCTTGGTAATTCTTTGGCCCCTTTTAAGCGACTAGCCGCAGTCATGAAAACCAACTATCAGCTTCCCTTTGGGTCCCAGGAGGTTGGAGAGCGGTTTCATGCGATTTCACATTTTCCATTTCCCTAGGACTTCAACCCAAACCGCCAACAGGTTGCCTGAAACTAGGCACCGACTCCAATCTTCAGTCGAAGCGCGCCACCGCGTGGCCGTAGCGGCCCCGCGCAATGGAGAGGATGAGGCCGGGCTCCGTAGCAAGGGCATGCGCCAACTGCGCCTTCTCCTGGCCCAAGGCGAACTTTCCTTTGGTTTCCCGTGGTGTGGGTTTCAAATCAAGTCACCAATCCAAACCAATGGAGGGCTACCTGAAAGGTTGTGGAAACCTCACACTCTGATAACAATACGGGAGTTTCTCAAATTGGTGGGCCCCTTTTGCCAAGCTGTTTCGGGGGAGCCCTTTTGAGACACCCCATCTTTGAAGGGGATATCAGGGGAGTATCCGCAACCATGTTGCGGGAGAAGGGCTGCAAAACTGACTTCGCTAGCCATTGAGAACTGGCACATTCACGAGCCCAGCAGCACGCGTTTTTTTTCTTGTGTAGGGAATACGGGAATGCCACTCTTTTCTCCAACCAATATTCCTCCCCCTGCCTACGCTGTCGTGCTTCAAGTTGTCAAAGCTGTGTGCGTTTGAATGTCTTTCTCAATGTGCTTGGCTCTCGCAAGCGCGCAGCTACTTGGACTGTTTAAATTAAGCCAATCAGCCTGATATGACGCCTTGTTTCCTTTCCTGTACGAGGTCCCTTGAGTACTGGCGCATGGCCAAACCAAAATCTGTGTGCTTTGGAGGGTACCCTGTTAAGGTGGTCGCTTGATCGAAATTTAAGGGGAAATCCAAGCCTTTTTGTGAAATCCCTCTGCCATTACATATGCACACGCAAATGAGCAAGTCCGGGCTAAAGGGAGCAAACGCTTTGTGGGACCGGTCTCCCAGCTCTGCTTGAGCTTTCGCTGCCCGAGAGCTACGGACCGCAAGCGCTTTTGCACAGCACTGGCAGCGTCCTCCCATCCTCAACCTCTGCCCAAGGTACAGTTTGCAAATGGCGGCAAATGTCCAAATGGCAGCAAATGAGGGTTTGTGCCCTGAAGTCGGGGCGCACAGCCAAACGCGTTCAGTGCGTCCGCACACGCCATGACATTAAGCAGTCCTTGATGAATATCTTTCCCACCCACGTTCGTCTTGTGGGCCCAACCCCTCTCTTTTCCTGATTTGTGCTCCTGATGTGCTTGTCGTGCTCGCAGTGCTCCGCTTGCCGTTTGAGAAAAAGCATGCATGTAGCCAGGGTTTCTGAACTATTTGCCTAACAAATCGCTGCCGAGTTAAACAACCTGCTTTCCCTTGCTTGGACTTGACTATCTAGGGTTCGCCTTCAAAACCTTATATCATTTGAGCCTTCAAGAGCAGACTTCCCTTGAATGTGCGTGGTTGGTAACATGTGGGTCTGCATGATTTGCCCAGATCAAGGTTCACTCGAACTTCTTCGTGAACATTTTTGGCCAGCACGCATCCATTGACCGTCGTCGCCTCTGCCAGAGTCGCATTTGTGGAAATGGCAAATAAGTGTCGGGGTGATGATTTTGTTTGGGACAGCGTGCTGGGGTCAAGCTTCCCTTGACCATTGTCTTCCTTGCCAAATGCCAAAGCCATCGAAAGAGTCGCATTTGTGGAAATGGCAAATATGTTTCTTGTTTGAGGGTACCCTGTTCACCTTGCTTTGAAGGGAAACCACCAGGAAAACCAGTTTTGGGGCCCCCAGGGACAGCCGCCTGTGTGCACAAGGCTGTGTCTACCGTTTGCGCGCACGCGTGCGAAAACTAATGTCCATCGAAACCGTGCAAAATTATGAGCTACTGAGTGTCGTCATAGGACAAAAGCAAGAACGCACGTGATGCCTTTTCATCTCCCTGTCCGCATCCAGGTCCGTTGACAGGAGGGTCACACATGCGTGACCAAAAAATCCAAAACCATAAAGAATGGATTTTTACATGAAGCATCTTCATTGCTATATCCCGATCTTGGCTCGCCCAAAACATCGGCAGGCACATGACTTGGCAATGAACCTCCATAATTCGGGAAGCACCTCCAAAATGGTTGGTGGACACGACTCCCCACCGAAATGATGTCCATCATAGGGTTCCCAGTTTGAATTCATGGCCAAAACCCGGAGCGGTTGGCGGATCGTTTCAGCTCCTCCGGGGAGGCGTTGGTCATGGCCTTGAGCAGGACCGCGCCGCCATTGCAGTCAGCGCCCACCAAGGCTACCTGATCCGTGTCGTCCGAAAACATAGGTCTGGCAGTCTTCAACTTTTGAACCTTAAGGAACCTTACCCAAATGTGCTTTGATCAGTCAAGTGCTTCCCACAACCAGAAAATTGGTCTCCTTGTGGGCTTGCATGGGCTATTTAGCAACCGGGCAACAGCCGAGGAGGAATTGCAGTTTGACCCGCGCCTTGTGGAAAAAATCCTAAAGGTGCTTTCCGTACTACTCATTGCTACACCCCCTACACTCATTCTATACATGACACGCCAAGATTGGATACACAGGGCCGCTGCCAAATGGCACCAGCCTGCGACATGTCCCAAGCAGTTCGAAGTACGGAGGCATGGAAAGATCTGAGCGCTAGGAGTCCTTTAGGTTTTCACCAGGAGTTGGGCGTGTGTCAAACTGGGGGGATCCCAACATCAATGGAAACTGTAACACAAAGGACAAGGGCGCTAACTCTCAAAAACGAGCCATCCATTTGGGTGTGTCATTTTCATGGTGGTACCTTTCTTGGTGTGGTGTTCAAGGCCACCCCAAGAAAGCTACCCATTTTGAGGTTCTTTTCCATGAGGGAGACCTTTTGGATCTGAGATCTCGGCGTTCCGCAGAAGCTTCTGGACTGCAGAGCTCCTGTGCTGGCTGCTGGCGTGCTCGAAGAGCTGCTGAACCACGTAGTTCCCGTATGGATGCCGCGACCTCTGTCCGCTCGGACAGAGGTCGGGTGGAATGGCGATGAATCTCAATTCGGGAACCACCGCAGTGGACATGAATCCCCACCCAAATGATGTCCACCAAAGGGGCCCTTATTGAAATTCACCATGTTAGCTAGGAAAAACTCGTCAGCCACCCACCCCAAAGATCGTGCTTTCGTGGGTCATCCAGAGCGAAGAAGCACCATGTAGCAATCTGTTCAACGGCCACTCTTCATCGCCAATTTGCATAGTGGATCACATGCTGCAGGCACTTTAAGAAGACGCTAAGGTTCTCCTTCCGCACATTCTGACCGAAAACCAACATGTTCGCGAGTCTGCAATCGGTCAGAGTGGACGTTCACATTACCACTTTCATTTCTCTCCCCCGCTACAAACAGAAGGTCAACAACCTGTCAAGTCCGCATGCAGCTGAAGTGGGCGTTGACCTTGCCAGCCCCCCAAGGTCAACATTTGGTCAAATGCAGTCATGCAACAACTTCACAAGGCACTTCACTTCGACCCCAACAATGCCAGATCCTGACTCAGATCCTGACTCAGATCCTGACTATATGGAAAAAACGGAGAAAAAACAGACCCGGCGGGGTGGTTAAAATTTGGGATCTGTGGGTCGCCAAACTCTAGGGCCACTGGCTTACTGGCTGGCACTCATGGCGTTGACAAAATCATGCGGTTGACCATTCGCAAGTTTCCGACTTACAGAGTATGTTTGCATCAGGAACACGGCCTTTGCCCGGGTTGTCGTTCTGCTGGCCGCCGCCCACCCAAAGGCAACGCCAGGGGGCAAAGGAACCACTTCCGACAGCAGACCCTCCACGATTGGCAGAGTCTGCTGCTGGCTGCATTTCTCCAGTAGTCGCTGCAAGGTACGGCAGCCATATTTGTGCCTGGCAAAACCCCAAACGTGGAAGCCCGTTTGAGTGTTTGAGGTTGCCTCGAAGGAGCCAACAATGGTTTGACCAGCAACCATCAGCAGCCATTTGTCCTCGCACATCGCGAACGGGCATCTTTGGAAAACTCTGGCATTGGGCTGCCTCCACAGGTTTGACTTTACGTGAGCTAAGGCTCAGTCTGGCATCCTTTGACAGCTGACAGCGCATCCGCTTCATCCAGGACCGCGCTTAAGGGGCTTTAAGTCAAGCTCGCTCTGAAAGGCTGGAGGGCCATTGCTTTTCGCGAACAGCCCTCAATCGAAAATTAATAAATGCCTGACACACATAGACAATGAGGAACAAATACACACACCACACACACACACACACGGCGCACGGACGCCCGCCCGCTCGCCTGCCCGCCCGCCACCTGCCTGCTCGCCCGCGCACGCACGCAAGATTGCAAGCACGAACCCACTCTCCCAGCCACGCACTTCGCCCAGCCTCGCCAAGTAGCCAACGCTCTTCGATCCAGGCCGCATGATCTCATCTATGATGAACCTTGGCCGAAACAGGCAGACACCTTCCAAAGGATTCAGGCCTGATGAACCACGATATTGATTTGATAAACGATGCTTCGTGTAGTCATGGCCAGTGGGCGCTGAACACTTTGCCCCGCCGTGTGTCGTTCCGTACCTCGTCTAAACACAGGTAATGAGTCATGAGCCTCACTTTCTTGCACGTGGGAGGCAAGAGAAAGCAACACGATGTCCTTCTCGAGGCAAACCATGCTCATGTTGGCAAAGCTTGTGCTCCGTCAGGAAAAACCTTGTTCCATGTTCAAAAGCCATCACAGTCAGCAGCAGCAGCAGCAGCAGCAGCAGCAGCAGCGTGTTGAAACCTAAACTTGACCAAAAAGCCCTGTTTGGATCACCATCTGACCAAACAGCCTCCACCAAACAGCCACATGGAAGCTGAAGTTGTGGCAACTGCGACTCCAAGTCTGCACGGGCATGTCAAAACGGGAGAACCCCCTCCAACACCAAAAAGGCGCCCTCGAAAAACAAAACAACACAAACAAACAAACTAACTAACAAACTAACAAACACAAACAAACTAAAAACACAGACAGACAGACAGACAGACAGACAGACAGACAGACAGACAGACAGACAGACAGACAGACAGGCAGGCAGGCAGGCAGGCAGGCAGGCAGACAGACAGACAGACAGACAGACAAACAGGCAGGCAGGCAGGCAGGCAGGCAGGCAGGCAGCAAAACAGACAGACAGCCAGCCAGCCAGGCAGGCAGGCATGCAGGCAGGCACGCAGGCAGGCAGGCAGGCAGGCCGACAGACAGACAGACAGACAATCACACACACACACAGAGACACATGAATGTACACTTCTTGGCAAAGAGCCACGGCACCAAGCAAAAGCTTCAACTGAGCGCCCAAACTCCGTTGGCTTCTGGCAGAATGCCAATATGGTCATAAGGGCCCTACTGTTCCTATGTTGAGGCGTCGCTAAACTTGCTCTTTAGTTGCAACTTACTGGTGTCAACAAGAGCAAAAGTGGAGGACCTGCATCCCCTCAAGAAGAAACAGGAGCTTCTCACCAAATCCAGTTCCCCAAGTGGGTGAGGCGTGGTCTGTCCTGAATCCTCTTTCCGTTGTAACAAGTCGTCCGATCCAATCATTAACCTTTAGTGGCCCGCTGCTGCTTAATTTCAAAGCGGCGAAGCGGCATTGGAAGCGGAACCACCTGGTGGTGAAGGAACCCTTTCCCCCCCCCAGGGAAAGAAACTTCTGAACCACACGTTTTCTAATCGACAGTTCTGAGCAACACTTCTGAGCGACAGCTTTTCTGATCGACGCTTCTGAGCAATCATACACGACTGGTTCCACAAAGTTGCGATTTCTCAGCTAGAGCTGGAATCCCGCACTTCGCGCGCTAGACTTGCACTACCAAGTTGCGATTTTACAGCTAGAGCTGGAAACCTGTACTTCGCGCACTAGACATGCACTACAAAGTTGCGACTTCCCAGCGCGAGCAACACTTCTGAGCAACACTTTTGATTCACACTTCTGAGGACACTTTTAAGCGACAAGTGTCGCTCAGAATTGTAACTCCGAGGTGTGTTGCTCGGAAGCGTCGGTTGGAAGTGTTGGTCAGAAGTGTCGCTCACAAGTGTTGCTCAGAAGTGTTTGACAGAAATGTCGCTCAGAAGTGCAGCTCAGAAGTGTCAATTCAGCAGAGTTGCTCAGAAGTGTCAGTGAGCAGTGTGGATCAGAAGTGTTGGTCAGAAGTGTTGCTCAGAACTGTCGATCAGAAGTGTGGATCAGAAGTGCCAGAAGCGTTGGTCAGAAGTGTCGCTGAGAAGTGTAGCTCCGAAGTGTCGATCTGAAGTGTTGCTCAAAAGTGTTGCTCGGAAGTGTCGATGAGCAGTTTGGATCAGAAGTGTTGACCAGAAGTGTTGATCAGAAGTGTCGATCAGAAGTGTCGATAAGCAGTGTGGATCAGACGTGTTGGTCAGAAGTGTTGCTCCCTCAGAAGTGTCGCTCTGAAGTATCGATCTCGATCGTGGTGTTGGTCAGAGGTGTTTGTCAGCAGTGTTGAATCAGCAGTGTTGCTGTGAAGCGTGTGTCAGATGTGTCGGTCAGAAGTGTCGATCAGAAGTGTCGGTCAGAAGTGTCGCTCAGAATTTTCTACCAGGAGTGTCGATCAGAAGCTCAGAAATATCCCTCAGAAGTGTTGTCCGAGGTGTTGATCAGAAGTGTTGCTCAGAAGTGTCGATCAGAAAAAGCGCACTGCCCATCGACACTTCAGAGCGACACCTCTGCTTCTGATCGACACTTCTGATCCACACTTCGGATCGACACTTCTGATCCACGCTTCTAGGTCGACAGTTCTGGGCGTCTGGTCAACACTTCTGAGCGGCACTTCTGAGCAATACTGCTGAAATCGATTATTTTCTAAGGACACTTCTGAGCAACACTTCAGACTGACACTTCTGCGCGACACTTCCGAGCAACACTTCTGATCGACACTTCTGACCGACACTTCTGAGCAACTCTTCTGACACACGCCTCACAGCAACACTGCTGATTCGACACTGCTGATCGACACCTCTGACCGGCACCACGATCGAGATCGATACTTCAGAGCGACACTTCTGCGCAACACTTCTGATCCACACTTCTGTTCAACACTTCTGATCCACACTGCTCATCGACACTTCCGACCGACACTTCCGAGCAACACTTTTGAGCTTTTAAGCGACACTTCTGAGCGACACCTCTGAACAACACTTCTGGGCAAGACTGAGCGGCACTCCTGAGCGAGACTCTGAAAACACCTTTGAGCGACACATCAGAGCCACAGACACACACACACATCAGCAACACATGCTGCCTGAGCGACAATTCGAGCAACATTTCTACACACATATCCACATACCTCAGCGACATGAGCGACGCTCCTGAGCGACACTTCTGACCGACTCTGAGCAATGAGCGATACCCCTGAGCAACACTTTTTGAGCACACTTTTGATCAAAACTTCTGAGCAACACTTCTGATCGACACTTCTGACCGACACTTCTGAGCAACTCTTCTGACACACGCCTCACAGCAACACTGCTGATTCGACACTGCTGATCGACACCTCTGACCGGCACCACGATCGAGATCGATACTTCAGAGCGACACTTCTGCGCAACACTTCTGATCCACACTTCTGTTCAACACTTCTGATCCACACTGCTCATCGACACTTCCGACCGACCCTTCCGAGCAACACTTTTGAGCCGCCAAGCGACACTCCTGAGCGACACCCCGGAACAACACTTCTGGGCAAGACTGAGCGGCACTCCTGAGCGAGACTCTGAAAACACCTTTGAGCGACACATCAGAGCCACAGACACACACACACATCAGCAACACATGCTGCCTGAGCGACAATTCGAGCAACATTTCTACACACATATCCACATACCTCAGCGACATGAGCGACGCTCCTGAGCGACACTTCTGACCGACTCTGAGCAATGAGCGATACCCCTGAGCAACACTTTTTGAGCACACTTTTGATCAAAACTTCTGAGCAACAGTTCTGTTCGACACTTCTGATCAACACTTTTGACTGACACTTCTGAGCGACACTTGTGAGCGATACTTCTGAACCAGACTTCTGATTGACACTTCTGAGTAACACGTCTGATCCACACTTCTGATCTGATCGAGAGATCTAGTTCTGAGCAACACTTCTGATCAACACTTCTGACAACATTTCTGAGGGACACGTCTGAGCAACACTTCTGAGCAACACTTCTGTTCGAGACTTCTGACCGACACTTCTGAGCAACACTTCTGTTGACATTTCCGAGCAACACTTCTGTTGACACTTCCGACCGATACTTCTGAGCGACACTTTTGATCGAGACTTCAGAACGACACTTCTAATCGACACTTCTGAACGACACTTGTAATGGACATGTGATCGACACTTCTGAACGAGACACTTCTGTCTCCAACTGCGCACCGCGCCACAGCGAGAGCGATTCGACCCACCCAAAGTGCGCAGAGGGTTCACTTTGCGCGCTGAAAATGCGCAGCGAGAGCAATTGGACCCACCCAAAGTGCGCAGAGGGTTCACTTCGCATGCTCAAAATGCGCACCGTACCACAGCGAGAGCGATTCGGCCCACCCAAAGTGCGCAGAGGGTTCGCTTCGCGTTCTCAAAATGTGCACCGCGCCACAGCGAGAGCGAGCTCGCTGAGTCAAAGTGACGTGCCTGCCACAAAATCTACACCGCGAACTCAATTCATCCAAACTGCTGGACCTGCCACGAAATCCAACTTTGACACGTTTACGACACGCATCCAAAACTAGCACGGGACTGTGGCGCCAGAATGATTTCGACGAATTTTGATATGTTTCAGGCTCGCCAAAACGAGCCGATTGTACGACAGGGCCAACGAAAACGGCGCCGGCACAAATACTACCACGCGCCTGCCAAGTAAGACACCTCAAAACGACCACCCCTGGATCGCAAATCCCACTGGCACGGCAACGAGAACACGCAGACTTCCAAAACACTGCGCCTGCGCAGCGAAACGACACGTCGAGCTTGAGAAGCTACGATTCGCGCACAGGACCAACGAAACCAGCACATCCCAAGTCATCAAGCTCACGCGTTCTGCGCTTCCCCACTGCGAGAGCCATAGCGCAATCATACGAACGGTTGCGGACGGTTGCGAACGGTTGCACAACATCCGGCGAACAAGGCTTCACCCCCAGACCCCCAAGATGAAACGAGAACCCAATGCTACGCATTCGGGAAAAAACGCGCTGGAGAAACCCCCTTCCCCCCAAAAAAAAACAAATGGAACAAATAAAACATAACAAACAACAACAACAACAACAAGCTTGAGAACCGCCCTGGTGGACCCTGGTGTGTTTTGGGGGCGTCCGATTGCAGCTAGGCCCGTGGCTGGCAGGCGGCAGGCCTGAGCGCCGTGATGAGACGCTGCACCACGAAGTTGGCGTGGGGGCACCGCACAGCCTGTGCCAAGCAGTTCGGCCGGGGGCGGCTTTCGGGAGCCGTGGCCTTTGGCTTCACGTACAAGAAGTGGTTGAACATTTCTTGGGGGAAACATGCTGTTGCTTTCATGTACACAAGTGGGTCCGAAGCCACGCACGGCTTAGAGGGAACCCCCTGCCCAATGTTCAACCCAGCTGAGAACATCTCAAGAAACCGTGATTGTGGAAATGTGGGTTTAGGGTCACTTTCTGTGATACAAATACTTAAAGTGAGATCCAGCAGTCATATGGCTGGGAAACAGACTTGGATACTTGGACATCACAGAGTTCGGTTTGTTCCCAACCACGCCACCACTCCGTCTAATAACCTTTCTGGCGCGATAGGACCGTACGCAATATATCTCAATAATTTGAAAGTCTCTGCCAACGCCTCAGCCTCAAGCATCGTTCAAGTCAATGGGCGCATGGGCCCATCAAATCAGTGATAACCATCAGCACTCCCAGGCCCCTGCAGTGCAAAACGGGATGCCCAAGCCTCCAACGAGGAGTGGGAATCAATTCCACGCATCCAGAGGCAGGGGACTCCCATATAGCAATTGCAGGGCGGCTGGACTCAACATCGAAGGCTTGTCAAATGAATGAGGGGCAATGCCCATGAGGCATAGTGGGACCCAAATGGAAGTCTGGCTTGATCGAATTCCTGCGGGGCCTAATCGCAATCCACAATCCGCGTAATATCGCTTGATGCTTTGGACAATCCGTGCAACCCATAATCCGCAAGCCGCAAAATCCAATCCGTAAACCGCACAATCCGCAATTTGCAAATCATTGGGGATTAGGTATTGAACAAGCTAGGAAGAAGTGTTCCGTTGTTCTTAAACCCACCTGAAAAGGGTACCGAGCCTCAAAAGCTCGCCCTCGACAAGCAAGGAAAAGCAAACTACCCAAGCCAAAACGTGGTAGAAAGGCAGGGCTCCCTATGTTCCACCCTTGGAGCCTTAAACATCCAACCAAGAGGCAACCCTACCTAGAAGTGGCAGCCAAAAGGTGATGTCTAAAACCAGTGTTTTCAATTTGGAAGGCCAAGGCTTGAGAGCATCAAGCGAAACCACCGGGCCTCCCAAATGTGCCCTGCCAGCTCGCCGGCAATCGCTTCTCGTTCCTGGTCGCTGCTGCAAAGGTCGATGGCGTCCTGGGAAGGCGGAAGATGCGGCGTCAGCCCACTGGACAGGTAGAGAGCGGGTCGTATACAACAGCAGGTTCTTCGGTCAAGGGGCCTTGAAACCATCGCCCAACCCACACAGCATCTTCCTCATAGCGCCGTATGAGCCGAATGGACAAAGGTGCCACGGTGGGCGTTGAAGTTCTTTGCCCGAGATGGGCTAACACATTCGCTTGTCCGGGATTCGTCTTCTCATCTTGTGGACGTGTGCATATAGCTGTTGCTTGCGGATATGCGGACATTGGAAACTGCTTGATGAAAGCGTGGTATGGCCAACTCTGAGTGAGCATTGACAGCATTAGTCAAATTAGTAGAGGCGGTTCAAGGAGTGCTCCTGGAAAACCTGTTTCCTCTAGAAGGGACCCTCTTGAGGTTGCATGTCTGTTTTTGGGAGGGTACTGTAAGCTTTGTTGTCGTGGAATGATCTACAGGGTGCACGTATGCCAATGCACTGGTCCGGCGCACTACCGCCGGCCCAGGGCGAGAAAACATCAAGAAAACCTGGACCCACCCAATACCCACCAAGGGGAAATGCAATGGAAAGAAAGGTCCATTCTGGGGGGAATCCCCCTTCCATACATTACTTCGGGGCTGGGAATAAGCAATACGATGAAATTACATGCGAACACCGTTGGCTTCAACACACGCGTCCTGCACCGCTCGGCTACCACGCTGCCGCAGCGAGAGCTGCCAAACATGGCCTCGCGAGAACCGGAAGGCTCCTGCCCCCTGCATTCAGATATGACCCAAACAAGGAATCTGAGCACGGTGCACGATCAAATTGCTACAATTCATGTCATCATGGGAGAGCTCGACGAGCACTGTTCAATGACTAAACGGTGAGATGGATGTGAGCAAGCCAGGCAAACAAAGCGCAGGATGCGGCGGGCACTAATGAATGGCCAACAAACAAGGGACAAGCTAATTCTGGATCATGTTGCTGAGCGGCTTGCTGAAACGAGCACGTGCAATGATGCCTGCCGGACCTGCCAGAATCCTGCAAGCCGAAAAGGGATACAGAGGAGGGTTGAGCATTCCGATGTAACCTAAACCGGTTTCCTACTCTCCGATGGTAAAGGTCGCCTCCGTCGAACAAACCATAGCAGCCCCCACCCTGCACCCACCGTGCCTGTGACCTGGCTGCCAACGAAGTCCGAGAGGGAGGCGTTAGCCTCCTCACCCACTGCAAAGTGTGTTTGTCTTTTTTATATGGCAACCATTTTGCAGCGGATTGCAATTGGGGCGTCCCAGGCCCTGCGAATGACACCGTGGAAGCGCGAAAACGCCGAAAACGGAGAAAGGAACCTGGAGGCATTCGACAACAAATATCGCAATAGAACGCAGTCAGCTTTAAAGACGGCACGAGCGGCGAAAAAGGCGAGAACCGCGAAAACTGACCAACGGCGAAAGCACGAAAACAGCGGAAAAAAAGCACCGGCGGTTTGCCCGGCTTGCTTTCTTGTTTTCTGTTGTCGTGCGTCATCCGGCTGGCCCACAGCGCGCATTCTAGCCATTTTGGGGTCCCGAAAGGATGTCCAACGCTTTCGGAGTCGATGGATCCTTCTCATCTGGCGTCCCGCTGGTGCGCGGCAAGTACGCAGCCCAGGAGGAATACCTGCGAAGCCCAAAAAAGCCGCTGCCCCCCGCGTCACACCAAGAAGAGCCCAATTTGGGGGACCATGGACACCCCCAAACGCTGAGAGCTCCGAAACCCGTTGACCAACATAGCCTTAAAGGTTTATATTGGCGGCCTCAAGCAAGTGGAACCTAAGATGGCCAGGCGCTTTGCAGCTAGTCCCACATTGAGCAGCCCTCAAACCAGAAATCCTGGTCCCGCCGCGCACGGTGCAGCGTGATTCCTAGATATCAAACAAACTGCTCAGAGATAACACATGCACCTTAACGGCAGTATGTCAATATGTCAAGCAAAATCCAACACCCTGAAACAGGGTCGAGAAATCACTGGCATGTTCCGAAGAGAGCCCATACTTACGGGAACTCGCTCTGAACTTCCGGGGCAAAATCCTTTTGGCCCGTTAAGTTGCAGCCAGGGCGCTCATCTGCAACGATTTTGAGCCGCATGCTCAAACACTGAGCAGGCAAGGGCATGATCTTCCCCATGGCCGTGGGTCGCAGAAAGGCAGGCGCGAAGTGGACTTGGCCTGGCTCGCTTTTTCTTCGAGCTGTGGCGAAGCTGGTCGGCCTTGGTCCTTGAATCCAAAAAAATACTGGGTGTGGCAACCGTGGCTGACTTTTCGGCTGCCTTAGCAAAGCTTAACCCAAAAAATAGGTCTTCGCAACCTCCAGCTGCGGACCCAAAACTGAGCGAGCCACAAGGGACGGGGCCGAAGCGTCAACAGTGCAGATGCCCGAAAAAATATCAGATGCATCGAATTCAAATGCGCGTGCTGACTGTGCTACACATGGCCTGGCAAAAGTCATGGGCGTAAATTGATGCGTGACTTCCATGCACATGCAGCCCAAAAACACCAAGCATGGAGGCATGCAATCATCCAACCTGCGCATCGCAACTTGCAGAGCAACTTGCAGGGCAACTTGGGCACACACATCCTGGAAGATGCGGTAGAGAACCGCTTCATCCACAGACCTAAGCCGCTTGCCATTTTTGGCACACAACTGGCCAACCCAGCACCTGAAACATCAAGGAGCTTTGTAGTACTGTCAGTGGTAGCAATCAGTCCGCTGGTCGGTCAGGGTCCCATGAAACCAGAGGAAAGGCGCAGTCCGTGTGTTGGGGGGGGGCATGGCCTTGCGCTGTTTGTTCAAAAACGCCGAATCAAACGGCACCCAAATTTCCCCTTCTCCAAGTGCCCCTTGGCTCTTAGCGCCCAGAAAATCCCGCAACCTGCTTCCACTAAGGCGTTTTGGTGTCTGTGGAGTCTTTGAAAGACCCACGGACCCTGGAAGGACAGCGACATCTAAACACTGGGCTCACAATCATGGATGTTGCTCACCATCCGGGCGTTGCTGCACTGGCGAAGGAGCTCGCTTTACCCCCCTTTCAGCTTCCCTCTATTTAGTGTTTAGTGCCTTGGATTTGTGGTTTGGTCCTTGTCCATTTGCCCTCCGCAGGAACCAGGACTCAAAAACCCGGATGCCTGAAAGCTCCCTGTGGCAGTTGAGGCCTGGACCAGTCAAGGTTGGAGACCTGACCGATCACCGGAAAGGAACCGCGTAGCAAACTGAGCTGATAAAAAAGGAGTGGCCAATCCAAAAGACTAATGCCCATGGAAGAGCTGAAGAGAACCACTAAGGCGACACCGTTCGTAACCCAAGGTAAGGACTCAGGATTGCCTTTGAACAGACTAGGGGCAGCCGTTTCTATGGGACCATCAGCTGGCAACTGTTGCATCCAGAGCCAGAATCTTAGAGCGTGCAGCTCGCTTCCAGGAGAAACAACAACATCCGTCTCTTTCCCTTCCTCACCTAACAACAGATCCACCTTAGGAAGGGCCCTGACTAAGCATGATCAAACAAGGAACAACCAAAAGGCTACGCGGCGACCCCCCTGCATGTTGACATGGATCTTCAAAAGGAGTCCGTTCAACGTGCGGTTTCCGCAACTCATGGCTCATGGCGTGGTGGGGCTCCAAACTGGCAAGGGTGCCGATTTGAGCTTCAGTCCAAGCTGCAAAGATGGTATGTTGGCCCTCCTCCTCGGGCTTCAGCTCCGCCGCCCTCGGAGGTGTCCCAAGGCCAAACCGCCAAACCAGGGGGTTGGGTTTGGTTTGGGGTTGGTTGGGGGTTGGTACAATCACTGCGTAGCCACTTCAAGGATGGTAGCCGGACTGAGTGATGCGGCAAGACATGGAATCAACATCCAACATCACGATTTGTCAAAGGCTAAAGGCCCAGAGAAGCCCGTTTCCCCAGTAGCGAAATCCGTCTAGGACTGGTGTCGCTGCCCGTAGTCCATCGAAGGCTCTCTTCCGGAAAACTTCCGCATGCAAACGTGGCTAGTCCTGCTCCTAACCGAATCCTCAGAAACAGTTGGGCAACGTCACTGTTTGATCATTACTCACTGTGGCTGCTGGAAGCTGCTTGCCAGAGTCGCTCCTGCTAAAACTCGAAGACTGAGACTATAATACAGTGGATGCAACCCTCCCCTTATACAAAAAGGAGCTTTGTTCGAAGGCTTCGGGTGCAGCGACATGTGAAGCTGGATGGAAAATATCAAGTCACAGTGTGCCATCTCCTTGAGGCTCGGATCTTGGTTGGCCTCTTGATCTTCTTTTCAGTCCTCAAAACTTCTAAAAGCTTCCATATCTACATCTGGTGGGTCCTTCCGATTCTTCTCCAGCCTTTCGGCCGCTGAGGCGCCAGCTTCTCGGCCAAGCGCAGCTGGTGATAGTGCGAGCCTGGCCAGCAAATCAATCAGAACCAGGGGAAAACGGCTTCAAATGGATGATGATTTAAGGATTCGTTGGACCAACCCAAATCCTGGACAACATATTTTGCGAGGATCACTCAAGGTGGATGGCGTAGTCCGGCCATCAGGCTATGGTTTTCTCAAAGATGCATTTCGGGCCAGTCACGACATCACCCAAATACCAGCTGATTTTGAGCAAATGAGGTAGTTTTTGTGGGCGTGGGTCCCTACCTGGTGCCGACCCGGAGTTACCAAGCTGCTGGATTCATAGGGGGCAGTTTGACCAAATTACACTGATGCCCCCCCCCTTGTTCAAAGGTGCAACTTTTTAGTAGATTCCAACGAATGCCACTTTCGGAGGTCCAAAAGTAGGACACTTAGCCAATCCCCGTGTGTTCCTAGGGTGTGTACTTCTTGATGGTACCCGTTTCACCTTGGCCCAAAATGGAAGCCAAATCAAACCAGCAATTTAGGGGAGACTCCCCTTTGCACATTGACACATACTCACCTGGATGGCATTTCTTGTGGGTAGCCTTCTTGGTTTGTTTCAAAGGGAAGCCAAATGGAACCACTCACTTTGGGGTTCCCCAAGTTGTCATGTTGGTACTCTCGAGGTTGATTTAAAGGGAAGACAATGGACACCTTTTTTTGAGGTCCAAATTTCTGTCTTGACACATACGCCCATCCTTGTGGCATTGCATGATTTCACAGGGTTCCTTGAAGGATACATTTTGGCCAATTAAAAACAACCTTTCCAAGCTGTTGCAGCAATGGTTTCTACATACACAGCTGAATTTTAGGCGTACCTTCCATGCTTAGGGTTTGTCTCCACATGCACCCCCTCCCCGCTTCCCAAAAAACAGTACCCTCAACAAAAAAAACAGTTGGAACGGGTTTTTACACAATTAAACCAAATCACCTCATGAATATAGGCGAAGACCGCCGCGTCCGCCTTCTTTGCCGCGCGGAATATGTTTGTGCCTTTTCAAAGGGCTCGGAATTTTCACAACCCCACGGCCCATTCCCATGACTGCTCTTTGAAGGGGATTCCCTTGGCGCAGTGGCGCGACTTTTGCCCCAGGAGACCTAGCTGACTTTGGCCAGGAAGTCCTGCAGTGAGGAGACAAGCGACGGAGGCCAGCGCCGGACCTCCTTTAGCCACTTCATGTCCTTGCGGAGTCGGACCGCTGGACCCCTTCGTTTGATCCCCTTCTAGGGGAAAACCACTGCACACCTTTGCTTTTTTCCCAAATATAGAGCCCACCTGTTGCTTACGGAGCGATCAACCAATATGTTGCTTGACTTTAAAGGGCGTGGGTTGCTCTAAAGGTAAGCTAAAAGGAAACCAACTCTCTGTTTCTTTCTTTGTGTTTCTTTCATTAATTTATTTTTTGGGGGGGAAATGTAGGACGTGCTGATACAGAAACCAAGGCCGTTGTGCCACGCAAACAGTTCCATCCATGCCATGCGGTGATGACATGGCCTAACGTGGCATTCAACGCATCAAACCATCGAGGCCACTGCGATCGAGACCCCTCTTGCCGTGCGCCAAGTCTTTTCGGCTTTGCTGCTCCAAATAAATGAGTCTGAGCAACTTGCCATATTTCCCAAACTTGAACTAAAGGGGTTCCCAAGCAAGAAACCATCATCAGGGGCGAGCTCGGCTTATCTGAATCCCCGTCGAACTCGGACAAGTTGTTCGGGCCACGCATCAGGCATCCTCTTGGTTGGCCCTGAAACTGATAACACGGCGCCAAGGACTCGACAAATACCAGCCCCTCTCGCTCTCTCTCTCTCTCTCTCTCTCTCTCTCTCTCTCTCTCTCTCTCTCTCCCTCACGCCACGTTAAAAAAAAAAAAAAAAAAAAACGCGGCCGGAGCATGCGCACATGCGGAAGAGCCGAATACGTGCACAGAGTCCAGTTCTACCGGTTTCTTGCTTCTCCTTAGCATTCAATTTTCACGCACAGCGCATGTATCCTCAAAGGAAGCACGCTCAAGTCGTTGAACCAAATGTTGGGAGCCGATCCAGTGCGCATGATCATTTGTTGACCCATTGAACAGCTAACAAATGGTTTTTGGCATGCCACGCCATGAACCTCCTTTGGCGCAACCCGTTTTTTGGAACCTGGTTGGGGTAACCTGAATTTCGCCAAATTGTTGGACGAAACGTAGGAACTGAACGCAACTTGCGTTTTGCCCAGCGGAAGCTTGGCGTTCAACCAGGGCAGCCCGGTGCTTCCGAAAAGTGAAGTGTGTGGGCTCAGAATGTGCCCGGAGTCAAACATGCAGAATATTTGACAAGGTGCGGAGTCCGTCGACGCTGGCAGATTGAACATCTTCCATGGAATCTAAAGGGAAAGCCCAACTTCCGGGTCCGTATGTTGAGGCAGGCCCACGTGACCCAGGTGTCTCCCCAGGCCTTGTAGGCCTGGCAGCCAGTGGAGATCTGGTCGCAAGCGAACTGCCACTGGCTCTCCGCCTCCGCAGGCCTGGCATTGGACCAATACCACGCAGCCAGCGCCACGTGCGCGTCCGTGACACCGGGGTCGTTGCGCACCACCTACGGCTGTGAGCTCGTCACTGGTCGTGGCTTTGAGCGCGCCCTTTTTGCAGGGTGGGATCAAGGGAAAAGCACATGTTCTGTTTAGGCAAATGCCCACATGCGGGGACCACTGACGTACCTTTTCATTGGCACGGGAAGCGCCAACGCACCAAGTTGGACCCAGCCTCAGCCATCTGGCCTCAAAAAGGATTGCATTTAGACACCCCTGTTTTTGGAGAGCGCCCTTTGGCGGGAAACCGCACAAGCCGCCCAAGCCTCAACCCCCCGTCCACCCTGCCTGCTCCATGAACCGTATGGCCTCGATGTCCCGCCCAGCGCCGAAGAGCGCCAGGCCCGCGTTGGCCCGCGACAGCGAGGCCTGCCGCACCTCACAACACCCTGAAGCCCGGTCCCGTCGGCAGAACGAGGAGCCGGTTGCGTTAGAGCACAATAGAGCACAACTCGAACAGGAGAAGAGTCGACATGCAGGAGCGTCTTTTCTTTTCTGGTTTTTCTTTGGTCTTCAGTGCTAGGGAAGCCTTTCGTGTTTCGGCGCCACCCAATTTGGCAGGCGCTACGCGCTTTCAAACAGTTCACTTCAAGCGACCCACCGCGGGATGCAGAACTCAACTTAGTCAGACTTCGGTCCCCTCCAAAAAAAGATAGTTGCTGGTCAAAAGGGGTAATGACCCGTCTTTCCAGCAATCAATCATGGATGCCATCTGAAAAACATCGACTTTAACAACCCTCCACTTGAGTCATAATCAACAAGTGGTATTAGATGTAACCATGTAAAGCATTGACAAGGCGGCTAATGGTGACAACTGATTAGTAAACCCCCCCTCCGCCCCCCCCCCCCCTTCAAGGTCAACAAGGTTTGGACAAGTCCCAAAAATTGAGATTTTTGGGAGGACCCCCCTGATTACTCTGGAGCCCCTTCGGTCCTCGTCCTCTTACTTCTGGTCCCTTCGGGGCAGTAGGACTTTAAAAGGCAACAGCACAATTTTTGGTTTTGAGCCCAAAAGGGCCCTGATTAAACGCGGGGGGGTTCCTGTTAATGAGGGGGGGCTGGCCTCCAAGGGGGTTCCCCTTTGTGAGCTTGAAAACCTTCATTTTACACAAATTGTCATAAAGAAAAATGCATTTCGGGGGAAGCACATTTTTGGGAAAAACCTGAGGGGTTCACTAGTGACTTAGTATTAGTGGGTTTTAAGCACAGACTAAGCAAATACTAAGCAAATGCTAAGCAAGAAGGAAAGCACCTTTTCTTGCAGGTTTTTGTTGGCTTGGGGGCTGCAGAGGGATACCTTTAATCAGGGGGGGTTTTGGGGAGGGCCCAAAAATAATTGGGTAGGGTTTTTTGGCGAAACCTTGTTGGCACTTTACTTTAGTATTGGTGAGAATCTGGGGGGGAAAGGGGGAACCTTGAATCGGGGGGGTTTACTAATCGTCTCCTGACATTACACCCAGTTCTGGTTGAGACTATCCCTGACTAACTTTCACCTACCTGGGTGTTGATTGCGGCTCACTGGCACTGTTGGAAAACATGTATGTGGAAATGCGTGCTTCGATTCCCCCGACACCAGAACGGATGCGCATCCATTCTGAAAACCCAAAGGAACATGCACAATCCAATGATCTTCCTCTTTGCTTCCCTTTCAACCAACCCCAAAAAAAAGAACACACACACACAAAACACACACCCTAAACCAAACCTAGCACCACCCATGTGGCGCCCATATGCGGCCTACCCACCGCCGCGCCTCCCCATCCGCGTCGAAGATCTGGGTGGCCTCCACATAGTCCTCCACCGCCTCATCGAAGCGCCCGAGCTGCGCCAGCGCGTTGCCCCGGAAGTTGAGAATCAAGGGGTTCGCCCCCAAGCCATCGCCCTCCTGGCGGTTGTGTCCGAAGCTTTTGCCTGCTGCGTTTACAATTGTCGCCATCGGTCTTTTGTCCTGGCAAATGGGAAAACCCCCTTCCAAAAGAGTAGTTTGGATTGGTGGGGGGGGGGGTTGGGGAAACATTTTAGTGGCAACAAACGAAAAGGCCTTAGATGGGCCTGGGCACCGGGAAGCTGATGGCTTGCTGGTTCTCACATTCCGGAATGAGGAAATGACACCTGTGAACCATATGCAATCGCTTCCTTAAGGCCGAGAACCAGCAAGAGTTTGCGACAAAACCGTTTCTTAGACTGCGATTCTGTCTTGCGTCGCTTAGCAGAACCTCTTTGCTTCTCATCCCGACTCATCCCGATCCAATAGCATATTTTGGCTCCTTGACCTAGGGAACTGAACAACTAAGTTGATCCCTCCGCAAACCAGCACGGCTTTCTTTGAAAGGTCACCAAGAGCTGCTTGCAAAAATGGCCCGCACGCGAAGTTGCCAGCGGCTTCAGTCCGTCTCCTGCATCCGCGCATCGCCCCTCAGCGCCTTGTCCCTGCGGCCATCCTTGGGCTTCAAAGCCTCGATGGCCTGGCTGTAGTCCTCCACCGCGCCGCGCCAATTCCGGAGCCCCTCCTGCTATTTCCATGCTCGATCCCATTCGTCGAAACCTGGCGAGGGAACCCAAGGGAACCAAGCTATTGGGGCGTCCCATGTGCCTGGACATGTTTCCTCAGACGAAAATCGGGAATTCGGCTGGCACCTGGCTAAGCTCCAAGGACCAATCCCATGGCTTTCGCTCGTTTTCCCCCATCGCCTTGAATAGGCAGGTTCAACTGGAACATGTCCAAACATGGATCCAAATCTGCCGAGATACAGCTGAAAAGACTGACGTTTTCTAATTGTCCACAAAATTGCCGTGAAGCAAGCTTCAGCCCAATAGCCAGGCGAACATTTGAGGGGTTTCAAAAATTATGTTTGGGCCGGTTTCCCTGTAAACTACCATTTGGAGGGGAAGTTTGAGGATGAGCAACTCCTGGTTCACTAAGAGCGGCGTGTCTAAAAGAGGGGATCCTTCGGCGAACCCCCCCCCCATCCATCCAGCAGGTTGATCAATCCGGGGTTCACACTAGCTTCCAACTTTCAGTCTAACTTCCTGCAGCCGTGTTTACTGATGCGGTTGGGTCAAGATCAGGGGCATGGTGGAGGACAGCAAAGTGCAAATAGAGGTTCTTTCCCACAGAGCTGGTTAGAAAGGCAAACTGGCAGAGCAGGACTCGCAAGAAACAAGCATGAAACCGAACAAACACAAGTACAATGTCTGATTTGGGTTGAACCCTTCCCGCAACAAAAAGGTGTGAATGTCCGTTGCCGTTGCATGCCCCACTGATTGATTTGGATGATGAGCTATGCGAAGCCGTCGTTGGCCAACGTTCATGTTCAAAACAGCACTGGTCACAATACAAATTGATGGTCTAGCGTTGAAATGAGAACCATCGGCACATGCAGCATTCGGGCAAACCCTCATCTCCCAGCCAACCAGCTGTGCAACCGGCATTCGGGTGCACCCTGCGTCCTTGGCCAAGCCACGCTTGACCAGCGCATCGGGGTACTCGCTGTACATCAAGCGGTCCGGGTGCTGCTTGAGATCATCCTTGCAATTGTTCTGTGCTGCCAACTGGAGCTGCAAAACGGAAGCTCTTCGCAAAAGATGTCGCAACAGCTGATTCCAAATCGGGTCATCCACTGGCTTCCCTTTAAACCAACCTAAAGGGGCATACCCAGAAAACAAATAACAGGAAAGGTTCGACACCGGAAGACGAAACCTCTACCAATGTAGATGTCCCGTTGGCTTTCCTTGACAAACAAACAACAGAACCTTCCCCGGCAAAAGATGGGAAGGGAAACTGGAGGAAACCAGAAGTCAAATTTGGGAGCAGCTGGAGTGAGGAAAGTCCTCCATGATGGCGATGCCGGCATCGTAGTCCTCGATGGCGCCCTCCACCTGAACCAAAACCCAGGGAACCTCAGTGGTTTCTCGACAGAATGGGAACCAGGGGGCTTGTCAATGGGTTCATTAAAAGGCACCCTCCTGGGATTGACCATGGGTGGAACTTGCGGAACAACTGAGCATTGCTCAAAGCGTGAGAAGGAACGCCCCGCCAGTAGCTGGGAAAAGCGCAGGCGGCCGCCTTCCATACGTTTCCACCTTGGTAGCAACAAGCTTTGTGGTTTGCAGCCGTCCATTAAAAATGAACCGAACCAACTATATATCTAATCTGTATATTATACAGCATGTTTTTGACCAAACACATGCCATTCAACGGCGATTATATATCATATTTCCCTTGTGCCTGCAAAGGGAACATCTGTGGGAACGGGCACTCACTTTTCGGGGTTCCGGTGGAAAGGATCCAAAACCTGCTTATAAGGCTAATATGGATTTGGGGACCTTTTCCCAACAAGCTAACGGTGACAAATCCTTCCAAGTAGCCAACAAGTCCCAAGATCCGGTTTATGGCCATGGGTCAAAATCCCGTACCCCCAGTGAACATCCCAATCCCCACTTTAAAACAAAAAATGGGTGGTGCACCAACCCCAAAATGGTACCCGTGGTTTTGACCCACAGCCTTATCCCCGCGGCCTTGTCCGGGCGGGTGCCGGACAGCAGGTCGTTGAAGACCACGCGGGCCCGCGCGCGGCCCAGGCGCAGCCGCGCCTTCTCCTCGATGAGCGCGGGCGCGGTGATGGTGCCGGACTCCCACTTCACGATGGCCTGGACGTGGGAAACGAGTTGAACGCGGATCTTGGGCCGTGTTTTGGCCCAAGATTCCAGAAGGGACCCGAGACAAACTTTCAGGCCCAGCTCCGCACTTCGGAAAATACGTAACGTGGTGCTTCGCGCATCCGACACTCTCCGGAGACCGTCACGGGGGAATGCTAAAAAGTTGTTAGAGCCCGTAGTCTTTTGAAGATCGACCCGCCCGATCCCCGCAAAGAGTGTTTGAAGGTCGACCCGCCCAATCCCTGCAAAGGGTTGCGCGGGAACCAGGCAAAAGTAATAATATTAAAAGCCCTGCAGGTCGGCCCCAACAGTTGCGCAGGGACTGCACAAAGTTATAGACATAGAAGCCCTCATTTGTTGAAGGTCGACACGCCGCATCTGCGGGAGGGTCAAAGTTTTGCAGACTGCGGTCGGCCCACGCTGCCTGAAAATACCAATCCAAATTTAGGTTGCACATGTCAGCCTTCTGGCGCACATGTTCGGGCTTATGTTGCAAATGCGAGTCTTGTGGTGCACGTCTTCAGGGCAATCTCACGCGCAATCACTCGGCGTTGCAGTATCTCACGCCACTCCGAGCAATCTCACATGCTATCTCTCCAGATCTCTCCGAGGTTGCTCGAGCAATCTCATGCGCAATTTGTCTGTGAGCAACCTCTCCGTGACATCGCTCCTTGAAGTCTCTTGGTCTCTTAAGCGACGTGTCTCAGCTCAATCTCTTGAGCGATCTCTTGCCGACATTTCCCGGCGCAAGCTCTCTCCTTCTCTCTCTTTCTCCCTTGGTGACATTTCTCGGCGCCATATACGCCACCTCTCGGGCGATCTCTGCGTGCTATCCCTCTCCAAAATATATCAGGCATTTTTACTTGAAAACCATTTACTATGCTTTCGAGAAGGGCAGCTCACCAACAAAAACAGCCATTGAGTTCTGGTTCTACCAACATGGCATACAAAGGTCAATAAAGGCCTTTACTACCCCAACTGAAGTTTAAGGCTCTCAGGTTTTGGTGTTCTCCCCGGCCTTGCCGAGTGTTTCCTCCACCTCCGCAAAAACGGCATCAGCCCCGGGAGTGTTCGGAGTGGTCGCCAGCTGGGCAAACGCGCCTGCAATCTCCAGAAGCTCATCTTTGGTCGCCTTAGGCACAGAAACTGCATGCAGGCTGGGGGTCGTTTCCCCTCAACCCTCAAGAAGAACCACGGGTTCAAGCCCTCTGTGGATGGACCAAATCCGATTTGCACCAGTTTATTGGTGGTTTGCTCAGACATTCATAGGGCTTCGTGCATCCCCGACTGGTGCAGGAGATTGTCCATCCACAGTATGAGGTATCCATGTGATTCCTCTAAGGGAAAGCCAAACAGTTCATTCACAAAAGACGTCCAATTGCCCGCTGAGAACAAGCAGTTGTGTCCATAACACATGGTTTGAATGAAAGGCCGCCTTACTGCCAAGTTGGCCAACATCCGAAACTGGATCCTCAGCGCCTCCGAGGGAAACTTAGGGAAGGCTGTGTAAACAATGGTCTAAGCCTGTTCAAACAGGGCGTTTGCAAAGCCGGATAGGTACTTGGTGGTTTCAGGGGCCGGGGGGGGAGGGAGGGGCAAAAATAGAAAATCGGAGCGCAACAAAACCTCACCAGAATGTTCAGGAGGTCCTGCCTAATTGCTTTGCATGCTCTGCTCTCACGGAACCTTGTATGTCACAAGGCCCGATTGGCGTATGCTGCGGCTGGAGGCTGGCTGAAAGGCTGAAGTGTGTAGTCCAAGGCATGTCTCGAAACAAGGCCCTACGACCAAGGGCTGCGATCTGCATCGAACGGCTGGGTCGGCGAGTCGCAGGGCGGGCAGCTGGCACCGCCGCCGCAGCCGGCGCCGGCGCCAGGAAACTGGCCAGCAACCCTCTGCGGGTGACCTGCCGAGGAGGGCAGACATCCGATCCGTGACTCGGGAAAGGGTTCCAAAGTCAAGGCGAAACATCCTGCCCAGTGAAACACAGCCTCAATCCCGCATCCATCGGACTGTTGGAAATCTCTTCGAAGGGCATCGCTTGAAGCACGGCCAGAACACGCCATGAGCCTCAATCTGGGGGGCACGCAAAAGCATTTGTTCAGATCCTGCGTCATTCGTAGCCGTATTGAAAACATACAGTAATTTGGGAGGAGACCCCTTTGGTTCAACAGGACTTGGCCATCCTTGGCGCTTTCACAAGTCGCAGTTGCAAGCCAACTCCTGGAGAGAAAGTCGTCTAGAGTTGCCTTGAATGTTCTGCTTTGTACCCCTTCGACAGTCAAACAAGGAATCATGTACACACCCCATGCCAGGTTAGCTGGGATAACATATATATATATATGTATATACATATTTTTGTATATATACAAAAACAAATCTATATACAAGACCGAAGGACGAACGGACTGACAAGCTCCAATTACCAATTCCACCTTTCTAGCATCTCAGCAAAGCATCGCTACAAGAGCGGCCTGCGCAAAGCCGGGGCCAAGGCCCGATGCCAACGCTATCGCCAGCGCCAGCGAACGCCGGGGCATGGCTCAGGACAAAGGGTCCAGCAAAGTTAGGCGCTGGCACTCGGGTCGCATGTTGACCCAATGCTCAGCCATTCCACTTCAATAAGGTGCGAAATGCCTTTGGCATGTGCAAAGATTTCCGGGTAGGCGATATCCAATTTGGTCACTTGGCTGGCACGAGTCTTT
The DNA here is from genome assembly GCA_963377175.1 of Effrenium voratum. NCBI lineage: Eukaryota > Dinophyceae > Suessiales > Symbiodiniaceae > Effrenium > Effrenium voratum. Next base: position 127,156 of record CAUJNA010003502.1, on the reverse strand, counting down.
CCTCAACCCACCACTGCCAACATGGATACCTGAAGTCAGCCAAATGGCTTTTTTGCGGGGCGGAATGTTCGCGAAGCAAAGGTTGGACATCTGTCCCCGGAAAGTGTCGCACATGCTTAACTTGCTAGGCTCAGCAGGGGAATGAGGGAATAACCCCGAAAAAAGAAAAAAACACCAACTGGTGTCCTTCAAGGGGACCCCTGGGTTCATTCCCTCGTTCCCCACAAATCGCACCGATCGCAGGTCAAATGATCCGTCTGGCGTCCAGGGCCCATCCCCATCCACTCGGCTCGCCTTTGTGAGGCTCTGCCTTGGGCTCCACCTACGGGTTCAAAGGCGGTCGGCTTTTTCGGCTGCCCTTTTTGCGGTGTGTTTAAAGGAAAACCAACCGAAACCACGATTTGGGGATCCAAAACCCTACGCCAAAGGGAATTAAAAGAACCCAACCGTGATGGCCATCCTCCCCTCTAACAGTTGGGACCCATGGGTGCACCATTTACATGACCAACTAGTTGCTGGGAGTTATTTACATGTTTAATTCATGTCCAAAAGGGATGGTCTTGCGCTCTTGTCTGGGCTGGTGAGAACTCCCTGGCTAGGATCTGTGTCCAACTAGTTTTGGTGTGTTCCAACCATTTAAGTGCAACTGTCCTATCTTTGTGGACCCCCTTTTGTGTTGGATTGAAAGGTCAACCAAAAGGAAAATAACCATTTTGGGAGGTCCCCTACAAAAAGACACGCCCATTCAAGCTCCTGCTTATCTCAGGAGGAAAGCACCACAACCCACTCCCTGAAGCAAAGCCCCGCCTTCCGTTTCTTGGGCGGAGCCTGGGCCAACCCGGTAAACCGGACGATCGCCTTTGCTTCAGACAATGCCCTTAACAAAGGTACCAACTCAAAGAACGAGCCACTCATATGCCCATCCAAGTTCCCACTCGTTCCAGCCACCTGGCTGCACCCTCGCCTCATCAGGGGAGGCTTCGCTGGGCGAAACACTGTGCGCTGTGCTTGTAGGCGCCTGCAATGGGCCAAGAGGAGTCACGACTCCCTCCTTGACTGCGTCCTGTCCAACCACTACCAAACTTCTCCGCGCTAATTTCTAATCACTTCCACCCAAAACAGTTCCCCTAACAACCAAACACGTTTTCCCAAAACCCCGGGGGGGCCAGCACTGCATTAGAATAGCCCAATTTGAAACCAATACTAAACTAGCGATTTCTCCTCTCTTCCAGTCCTATTGGGGGAAACACAAGACTGGGCACCCCAAACCTGAGTGCATGTTACTGACAAATCAGTGAGCTCGTTGTGAGTGTAGACTTCCCGCATTGGGCGCCAAGTCGTAGGGGCGAGCCCAAGCATATCCTCCTTGTTGATTGTGGTTCTTGTTCTTTCTTTCTGTTCCTTTTTTTTGGGGGGGGGACTGGCTGGGCCATTTCGCTCCCAATTCACAAGGGGATCCGTTGCATGTTTATTGTCCCTGGCCCCTTAGCTCCCCCAATATCCTCAGCCGTGTGGCCTGCTGCAATCTTCAAGCTTGCTGGGGTTTCACCAGTCTGAGGGCTGAGAGACGCACGTATGCCCGGCTCATATTGAGATCGGTTGGGAAAACAAGGCTGACTGACACATGATACAAAAGGGAGGACGGCAGAAACGAGCACGTCCAGTTTTCTTCGGTTTCAGCTGCCTCCCTCAACTTCAACCATCTTCATCAGCTGCATCGCCCTGCCTTTGGTTCCGGTGTGGACGCCGCCGCTTCCTGGCTAGCATCTCCGCGGCAGCCCCTACACAGCCCACCCTGCTTAAGGTGGGTCGGGCGGCAGTGGCTAACTTGACAAGCTTAGGTTCGCGTGCAGACCAGAACCATACAACGACTGCTCGGAAGATGGTTGTCGTGCGATTGCTTGCGACAATTTCTGCTTATACTACTATGTGCGTTGCCACGGCGTCTCCCTCGAATGCTGAAACAAATCATGATCCAAAAGATCACCAAGACATTTCCAAAACCCTGTGTGCTCCGACGGAGGCCAGTCCATGTGCGGGCTGTTTGGGTTTGGTCTTGGCCTTCTGTGTCGGCCCAACTGTGGGATGTACCTTCCCAGCCAAACATGGAACCCACTACAAGGCCCGATAGAAGGAAAGAACGTTTTTCGCGGATTCTAGACATGTCCGTCACAATTTGTATTTGGAGGCTGCCTTCCTGCATTCGCCCTTCCCCTTGCAACTCCCTAACCTTGCCTTTGGCGGCTCCGCCACTGCTGGCGGCGGTTCCTGTGCTTGGCAAACGCCACGGGTGACCAAAGATGCACGGCAGAAACGAGCACGTCAAGAAAACTGGCTTCAGCTGCTTCGTCAACTTTATGCATCATCAGCTGCATCGCCCTGCCTTTGGCTCTGGTGTGGGAACCGCCGCTTCCTGGCTAGCATCTCTCTCCACAACAGGCCCTGCTTGCCCAACACAGCCCAAACAGCTCAAAGTGGGTCAGTTGGCAGTTGCTATCTTAACCCGGATGCTCGGAAGATGGTTATCGTGCCATTGCTTGTTTTGAAACTGCAAATGCGACAAAGTCAGCTTACGCGTCTCATCGTTTCTCACTCGGATGTTGCAAATAGTTAAGATTTATCTATATGATCAACGCATCCTCTGCCTTTGGGCTGGATTTTTGTCCCTCTGTATATGGCGGTTGTTCAACACTCCTTGTTCCAAGAAACGCCATCGTCGGGCTACTTTCACAACATTCATCTTCCGCAGTCCGGCTTGCAAGTCCCAACTTTCAGTACAAAAGTAGTACACGACGTAAACTTCCGCAGAACTTTTCCGCTCCAAAGTAGTATACGAAGTGCACTTCCGCAGCCCGCGCAGCAGCAACCGGCCAACAAAAAGGCAAGTCACCACAAGGCACTTGAAAAATCAATGACATGCTGCCAGCAGCTGGCTCTGAGCACAATTTGCACAGAATAGTGAAGACCGACACGAGAACGCATCTGGACCGAAACGATACCGCGCCCGCCGGAGGGGTTTCCAACCCAAGTTCCATTCAAGACTCAAGACAAACGGCATTGCCCCGCCTTTGGTTCTGGTGTGGGCGCCGCCGCTTCCTGGCTAGCATCTCCACAGCAGCCCCTGCTTGCCCAACACAGCCCAAACAGCTCAAAGTTGGTCAGCTGGCAACTTCACAAACTTAGGGTGACGTGCAGACAAGAACCATACTATAACTGCTCGGAAAACACTCGGATGTTGCGAATAATCAAGATTGATCTAAATGATCAACAAATATCAACAACCCTCTGCGCTCCATTCGGGTGCTGCTTGGACTTGGCTTTTTGCCCCCATGTATGCATTGCCCAAACTTACACACTGCGGAACGTACCCTGCCGGCCACACACACGGCACTCACCACAATACCCCTGAAAAAGGAATGATAGTTGAAGGGCTCCGCTCATAGTGGGTTCTCATTTGGTCGTAGTCACCCTGGCAAAGCTATCAAACAATAAATCAATAACATGCTGGCAGCAGCTGGCTCTGAGCACAACTTGCTCAGAACAGTTAAGACCGACACGAAAAAGCACTTGGACCGAAACGATACCGCGCCCGCTCAAAGGGTTCCCGACCCAAGTTCCATTCTAGACAAGGGCACTTTCGCCCACATTTCCCTTGCAACTCCCAAATCTTGCCTTTGGCAGCTCCGGCACTGCTTGCGGGGGTGCCTGTGCTTGACAAACACCAGGTGACCAAAGATGCGTGGCAGAAACAAGAGCGTCAAGAAAACTGGCTTCAGCTGCTTCGTCAACTTCATCCAGTTTCGTCCGCTGCATCGCCCTGCCTTTGGTTCCGGTGTGGGTGCCGCCGCTTCCTGGCTAGCATCTCCAAAGTAGCCCCTGCTTGCCCAAACACCGCCCCAACAGCTCAAGTTGGTCAGCTGGCAGTTGCTAAGTTCACAAACTTAGGGTTGCCGACAAGAACCATACCACGACTGCGCGGACAATGGTTGCTGTGTGATTGCTTGAATTCAGCTTATGTAGTGCGTCACCCTGCAATGGTTGCTCCCTCGAATCTTGCAAATAAGCAAGTTTTACCTGTATAGTGATCAACAAATATCCACACACGAGGGCTGTTTGGGCTTGGTCTTGGCCCTCTGGCTGTGTCGCCCCAGCTGTGGAAGGTACCTTCCCATGGAACCACCTTGAAAGTCCTTGGGGGGGGACCCCAATGCACAGCTGTTCTAGACAGAGGACACTTCCCGTCACATCTGTACATTCCCAGCTTGCCTTTGGCGGCTCCGGCACTGCTTGCGGGGGTGCCTGTGCTTGACAAACACCAGGTGACCAACCATGCGTGGCAGAAGCAAGCACGTCAAGCAAACTGGCTTCAGCTGCTTCGTCAACTTCATCCAGCTTCGTCCCCTGCCTTTGGTTCCGGTGTGGGCGCCGCCGCTTCCTGGCTAGCATCTCCAAAGTAGCCCCTGCTTGCCCAAACACAGCCCAAACAGCTCAAAGTGGGTCAGCTGGCAGTTGCTAAGTTCTCAAACTCAGAGTAACGTGCAGACAAGAACCACACCGCGACTGCGCGGAAAATGGTTTCTGTGTGATTGCTTGTTCTGAAATTGCACACGCGACAAAGTCAGCTTTATATAGTGCGTCACGGTGCAATGGTTGCTCCCTCGAATGTGGCAAATAAGCAAGGTTGATCTTCATGATCAAATATCAACAGGTTTCTGCGTTTCTACGGGGGCCAGTCTATGCACGAGTGCTGTTTGGACTTGTTTTATGTCTGTCCCTTTGTATGTATTGCCCAAGCTTACACACTGCGGAACGCACCCTGCCGGCCACAAACACGGCACTCACCACAATGCCCCTCAAAAGGGAATGATAGTTGAAGGGCTCCGCTCATAGTGGGTTCTCATTTGGTCGTAGTCACCCTGGCAAAGCTATCAAACAATAAATCAATAACATGCTGGCAGCAGCTGGCTCTGAGCACAACTTGCTCAGAACAGTTAAGACCGACACGAAAACGCACTTGGACCGAAACGATACCGCGCCCGCTCAAAGGGTTCCCAACCCAAGTTCCATTCTAGACAAGGGCACTTTCGCCCACATTTCCCTTGCAACTCCCAAATCTTGCCTTTGGCAGCTCCGGCACTGCTTGCGGGGGTGCCTGTGCTTGACAAACACCAGGTGACCAAAGATGCGTGGCAGAAACAAGAGCGTCAAGAAAACTGGCTTCAGCTGCTTCGTCAACTTCATCCAGTTTCGTCCGCTGTATCGCCCTGCCTTTGGTTCCGGTATGGGCGCCGCCGCTTCCTGGCTAGCATCTCCAAAGTAGCCCCTGCTTGCCCAAACACCGCCCAAACAGCTCAAGTTGGTCAGCTGGCAGTTGCTAAGTTCACAAACTTAGGGTTGCCGACAAGAACCATACCACGACTGCGCGGACAATGGTTGCTGTGTGATTGCTTGAAGTCAGCTTAAAAAGTGCGTCCCTCGAATGTTATAGTGATCAACAAATATCAAGAACTCTCTGTGCTCCAACAAAGGCTAGTCCACACACGAGGGCGCTTGGTCTTGGCCCTCTGGCTGTGTCGCCCCAGCTGTGGAAGGTACCTTCCCAGCCACTAGCATGGAAGCCACTACAAGGTCCCCTAGAAAGGAGTGAAAGCCTTTGAAAAACCCAATGAACAGCCATTCTAGACGAAGGACACTTTGCATCACAATTTGTATTTGGAGGCTGCCTCCCAGCATTCGCCCTTCCCCTTGCCACTCCCTAACCTTGCCTTTGGCGGCTCCGGCACTGCTTGCGGCGCTGCCTGTTTGGAAAAACGAGTGCCACAAGACCCGCCGACATACCCACAGCTGACCCACACTCCCAGCACACGTCACCCCACCTTTGGCTCTAGTGTTGGCGCCGCTTCCTGGCCGCCAACAGCGGTCAAGCCCAAACAGTTCAAAGGTCAAAGCCGGCAGACCGGCCGCGGCAGTCTCCCAAGACACCCTTTCACCTAGGTCTCACATGCAACACCTTATACTCTACGCAGCCACTGTTTTTCATCCCGACTCTTTCCTTAGCTTCTTTCTGTTGGCTCCGCATCGCCACGGCTGGGGCTGGGGGACAGCAACCACCCAAGGCTCCTATCATCAAGGAACAAGGACAAATATGGAACAAGCAAGGAAAATCTTCAGGTTGGTGATGCGGTGCAAATCGGGACATGGCAAGGTTTCAAATTGAAAACGGCATTCCATGGCTTGGCAAGCCGGCAGGTTCCGGCCAACAAAAACAGGCAAGGAAGATCAATTTGGTACACATGCAAAACGTGGCAAGTGAAATGGGCGCAGAAAAACCCAAGGCACCAAATTCAGACCGAATCTCCCCGACCTGTAGCTGAGGGCTGCAAGACTCTGTGCCACCCCTTCTCCACTTTGCCCGCCTCTGCATCAGGCAGCGCAGACACCTCAAACGCCCAACACAAACAAGGCAAATTGACACAAGCCTCGCAGTAATAACTCTGATGGTCCACTGATGGTCATCAACACGTGGCATCTGGCGTTTGGGAGGAAACACGCGTCACACTAGCGCCCCAAACACTGGGGTTCAAGCAACGGCATCTCCATATCAGTGATAAATCAGGCGTCAAACCGTCAAGGTCAACAACGCTCCGACCAAGAAAATTGCAACGGACCGTGGCCATGGCCCAACTCAGCTCGGAGTGACACGTGATTTGGGGCAATAGCTCATGTTTTGAAGTGGCGCACATTCTCGCACATTCATGTCTGCTACCGTTCAATCTTGGGCCCTGGGAGCTTCCAGTTGAGTGCTACCCATGCCGCAAATCTTAGCAGGGCCCTTAGCAGGACCCTTTGGCCCTGCTTGTGATCATGGCTGCAAAGTGGATGGATGCCACATTAAGGAACTGGAGAAATAATTGACTTTGAAGGACGCTGCCACGCCAAAGCTTGGCCAAGCACGTTTCAAGGCAAGCCGAAGACTAGAGCCAAGTGAGGGAACTTCTCTGCGAGATGAACCTAGAGGCAAACGACACGCTTCGATCATGAAAAAGTAAAAACCTATAATATTTCTTCTACTTCCAAACCTGCAGTGAGGGATCCCCAGGTAAAGCCCCTCTTTTGCGATGAGCTCATCACAGAAATGCCAAGAGTCCTGACGCTTTCGACTTCCGCTTGGGGTCCGAGCCGAGGGTGAGGCAGTTGCCTCGGACTGTGCCTGGCAAGGCTTCGCGCAAAACCACTGCGGGGTGGCCCACAATGAGCTGGGGAACGGGCCTGACATGGGCAACACGACTGATTCTCAAGTAACCATGACACATTTGGCTTCGACGCCCTCCACAACCCATAACCCCATTCCTATTGCTTTAACTTTAACCCTTGCAATGGCCTCTCGCCAACCATCATGGAGGTGGACACGGGGCCGTTTCAAGAGGACAGTAGATCAAACCCTCCTATCAACTTCCGTGATGTTGGGCGCAAAAGGGTGACATCTTCTTCCTCAGAACACGCTTCAGGAGTCTTAAACTCAATGCAGTGGCTGGGGGGGCGGGACGCATATGATCCTTCAAGATCTGTTCAGCTTTAAAATGCACAAGGTGCTTGATGTCATGGAATCAGTATCTTGTCAAAAGCATCTTTGTGAGGGAAGGAGCGGACGTGCTCAAGTGATCTTCCAGCATGCGCTTCACGATCTGTAGCCTCCTTTTTGGCGGCTCGGTGTTGCCGGAACTGCCTGAGCCACAGTCTTAGCTCACTGCTGGCCAGTTGCTTGGAAGATGCCCGCAGCAAGCAGGAGATGGCGTGGCCGGCGATCTCGGAGCGAAGCAGCGCCAGCGCCGTACACGCCGCCAGGGCGTCCCGGCCAAGGCTTGCGTCGCTGGCGAGCGCCCGCGACCGTCGCCGAGCGCCGGCCGCGGGTGCCGACGTCAGCTTCCGCCACCTCAGCAGCAGCTGCCGAGCCGCGCTCCCATCTGCGAGCAGCTGGGGATCGAAATGGTCGCTGGAAGGCGACAGCTGGGACTCGTGCCCAGGAAACTTCACAGGGCGAACCCAGGGCTCGAAGAAGGGAGTGTCTGCAGCAGAACGCAGGATGCGACTGGCATCAGACGCAAACGCCAAAAGCCGTGAATCCAAGACTGCTTGATCTGAGACTTCTTCACCAAGAGCTGATTGCAGCGCCGGCAGGTGGATCAAGAGTGTGAGTGAAAGGGCAGTGGCGGTTTGGCCTTCCAATGGTCTCTGACTACTGCTTCTTGCATAAAGCCAGGCCACCTCTGCTAGCTCCTCAATGCGCCAGGCTCCCTGGATGTGGTCGTGTCTTGGCAGCAATGGCTTCCAGTCTCGCTCGAAGCCTGGCAGCTTCCGAACAGCCCTGCCAAAGATAAGCTCTGTGACCATAGGCGCCAGCATCTCGAAGGCATCCGAGGACCAAACCTGATCAAAACTCCGCAAGGTCCCAACCCCACGGCCTCCACACTAACCCGAACCTTATCCAAATCGGCTTCCATACTGGGCTGCTCTTCTTCCCAGAGTGGTCAAACAAGGCCAACCTTATTCGACTCGGTAGACCTTGGCGTCCCCGGCTGCCCGCAGCACTGCCAAAGGCTGCCTCAGCACTGGAGCCGAAACGTGCGGCCCATCCCTCGCCGCCGCGGCCGCGGCCACCAAAAACCGCCGCAGCGCCCGCCGCGCCGGGCGGCCCCCGAACTCGGCCGCGTGCGCCGCGGCGCCGCAGAGACTCCTGTTCTTGTTGCCCAGTTTAGGCCATCCTCAAAATCAGCGCAATAAGCTGGTGGCTGTTAAAGGCTCCCCCCACCACAAATCAAATTTTGAGAGGCCCCTTCAAACTGCAAACCACTTGAACAGTGCCCCTTAAAGGGATACATCCACCACCTGCTTCTACAAGGGAAATGACGAATCCTGTAATTAGTCTGGTAGTTGCGTGATGTTGTATTTGGCCCAATCTAGGACTGTCTCTTTTTGAGGGTGGCGGCAAATAGAAACAAACGGACAAGGTAAATTGTTTTTTTCCTACAGTAACGCGCACAATTTAGGCCAGTAGAAAATCCTCTAACAACCAGTTTTGCAGGGTTAGGGGAACGGTCCCAGCGCTGTCTCTCTCCCTCTCTCTCTCTCTGTCTCTCTCTCGCTCTCTCTCTCTCTCTCTCTGTCTCTCTCTCTCTCTCTCTCTCTCCCACTCACTCCCCCAGTTTGCCGGGTGGTTTAGCCCCAGCTTTGATAACCAACGCCGAAAGATGTGGTTTCCCCAGCGCAAAGGCATCAAACACTAATTTCATCCGAAAATTTCACCCCAGCTTTTTGAGAGCACGTTCAACACATGTTTCCCTCCAGCAAAACAAGCATATCATGTTACCCTCCCACCGGTGCACAGGCCCCCGTGGAAAGACGACCTTCCTCTTGGAAAGGGGCTTTGTGCACAAACATTCTGTTTACCCCAGTGACAGCCAGATCGTTGACTCACGTCCTGAGCGCCCCGGGCGGCGCGCCAGCCTCCTGCAAGGCGCAGGTGGCAAGGTCCAAGAGCCGCGCTGCAGCGGTGTCCAGGGCAGCACGGGCCGTAAGTGTCACCGGCGACACCTGGCGCCCAAAAACCGGAGGAGCTTGATTCTACGCGCATGGCTTTTGCCCAGGTTCATGTTGGCCTTATGTGTTTGCCTGTGTTTGTATTTTTATTATGATATTATTATTATGATTATTATTATTATTGCCCCAAAATGTGGTGTTCAACTTGTGGCTTCCTTGGGGAAAAAAAGCAACCAACAAAGTGTTCCCTTTACAAAAGACACCCCCTGATAACCTTTACACCTGGTGGAACCACCTACTAAAATGGCCAACAGGTTGTGTGTGTGTGTGCGTGTCAAAATCGGACCTCAGAACACGCTATAGGGTAATAGGGGGCCCGGAAAAATGTCCAAAAGCTATCTGTCCCATTTTGGTTTCTTGGGTGCAATTTCAGCATTTTGTGCTGCTTAGCACCAGGAAAGAGTTGATTTCCTGTTGGTTTCCAAATCTATAAAGACACACGCTCAGTGTGTGTGTGTGTGTGAGGGGCACACCCTTTAAACCAACTTAAAAGAGGTACCTCTTGAAAGAAAGCGCGAATGCACCCACCTCACCATCTTCCACTGCCAAGGCAGACATGCCTTGCAGCAGCAGCGCCACATCGCGTGGAGTCAGGGCTGTCGCAACTTTCCAGCCAGACAGCGGCCCAGAGATGAGCGCCTGCAACGCCTCGCTGGCGTCATGGCTTGCCAAGCCCAGCCTTTTGAGCGCTGCCAGGCTCTTCACGGCCGAGCAGGCCTCGTTGGACCTCACGCTGCGGATGCGGCTCACCAGGTGGCTGAGCAATGCTCCCACGAAGGCCTGCGCCTTGGTGCGGCTGCGGTGCCGCCTGGGCATCACGCCACGCGACAGCTCAGTCATGGCATGCTGCGCCGGCACGTCCGCAACGCTAGCCTGAGATCCCAGCCATAGGTCAACAAGGCGCCTGTGTCTTAGATTCTTAGCAGTTGAATTTGCTGGGACACCTTCTGCCGAGAAGGAACAAAAATGGCAACCTACTAGCTCCTAGGTGTCTGAGTAACGGCGGAGACCATCCCCGCGCCGTCTGCGGCTACGTAGCGCAGGGCCAGAACCAGCTGCCTTGGGCCCAGGCGCGACAACTTCCGCTCGTAGTTCTCTGGAGCGGTGTGCCAAAGCACCGGCACTGGGGGAGACATCTGGTACATAGGAGGCAACAAGGATGGATCCACATTCTTGGGAACTGGCTCCAGTGTCCCAGGCATAGGCATGGTGTCATCCACGGGAAGGTCGCCCTCGTCCAACGGTGGCTGCCAAGTTGCAACCGCATCATTTGCAGGTGGGTGAGGCAAGCACTCCCCCACCCAAAGCGGCACCTGAGGGCAAAGCTTTGTCTGTCGAGTTCAGCGCCCTTCCAACCAACCTAAAGCCTCAAACTGCAAAACCGTTTGCTGACTGCTGGATGCTTCTTGGTCTGCAGGAAATGCTCTCTCTCTCTCTCTCGCTCTCCTTGCTGTTCGCTCGTCTTTTTGAACTCGGACCTTGTCCTGCAACTCCCGCAGCTGCCTCTCCTCCTCCTGGGACAAGAAGGCCTCCCTGAGGGATGCCCCCGCCTTCTCCCAGACTTGCAGGTGCTGCCCATCCACTAACCCTTGCTCTGCATAGAAGTCCATCCAAGGCAGCACCTGGAAAAGGAAATCGGTCAAAATCCAAAGCACTCCCAAGTGGTGAGTGGGGTATTTTGTTTCTAGAAAGGGGCCAGGGGCGGTCGTGGAGTTTGTATGTTGGTTCGGCACGGGTCCAGTTCGGTTCCGCGGCCTTCCTGCAAAGCAAAACGCGCTGCTCAAGATTGATGATGGCAAGGGGGGAAGGTGGGTCGTCATCCGGCGCTGCTTGCAAGCATCCAGCAATAAAAACTCTTGGCGATTAGCAGGGGAAATGTCAAAGAAGCGACCAAAGGTGTCATGAGCAGCTGGCAACTGCCAAAGACAAAGCAGGTGACGGCAATTTCCAGAAAGTGACCTGGGAAAGTGCTTTTTTGATTCCAAGGCCAGTGTCTGAAAATGGCCCTTGTGGTCACTTGACCTTTGCTTGAAGGCCCTCTATGGTGTTTGTGCTAGGGGTTTTGCCAGCCAAGTATTGTATTCCAACAAAGCTTGGGAAACTACCAGGTTCAAACCCAAACCCAGTTGGGACTCAATGCATATGCCACACCTCATGACATAGTTGCCACCTTCTACTCACTAAACATGGACACTTGAAGTGGACACGCCCATTAGCAGAAGAGGATTCCGGAAACACTGAGTGTCCTTTTCATCGCGCTCGCCTCCGCCGCAGGCGCTTGGGCGAATCTGCTCGGCAGGCGCCGGCTCAGCATCTGGTGGACGCGTTCCGCCCACAGCCCAGGCGCCGTTGGCTTGGACTGCGCCAGTTGCAGCTGAAGCACGCGGCAGCACTTCCTCGGGCCAAACCCTAGGCCCCGCTTCAGATCCTGCCCTTCAGATTGAGTGCGCAGAAGGCACGAAGCACCAAGGAAACAAGGCATCCGCAGGGTCACGGCAAGCCAATCCATGTGCGTTCGTTTCTCGCCACAGTTAAGCAAACAGTCAGGGTCGTATGGCCAGGCGCTGCGCGTCAACTCGCTTCGATCGGTCTGGTACGCCAGGTAAGTGGGCAGTAATGGTCAAGAGACCCACTAGAAGAGAACTTACCATGGTTACCAACCACTTACCTGACGTACCGAATCGGTTGCCACTCAAGCGCAATAGCAGGTCTTTGCTTGGCCCATTCTTTGCCCACAGCCGCACCCCCGGCTCGACTTTGAGAATCATGGATCCTGCACAAACCCTCCGGTTATAGCCCGGTCATAATTCCGGATTGCCAACGGGTGGCCAAATCCTGTCCCCCCCGAGAGGAAAAAGAGTTTGGAAGACAAAAAAAGAGACACCCGCCCTAGCCCACTTTTTGCTTGACGGTTTTTCTTCTTGCCTCCAAAACCATCCAAAAAGGGTACCAACACCTCCCGACCAAAACGGGTAGCTTCAAAAAACACGACGCCCACATCCCACTCCGCCCGTTGCCGAGGCGCAGCATGGGCAGCGTGGAGCTCGTCGAGGCCAGCGGCTGCCGCGCCAAGCCCCGCACCAACTTCCCGAGGGCCGAGACCTCCGCCCAAAGGGCAATCGATTCGGTGCGTGGGGTAGGTGGACAGTAAGTCTGGTTATAACTTATAACCGGTACCCTCCCTCCAACACTCATGGAAGCTGGAAGCTGAGCGGAGGGTTTTGGAAGACTACTTTCCTTTTGAGGGACCCCGCTGTCCACTTCCATGATCGTTGGAACGAGGGTACCCTCAGAAAAAGACACACATTTCTTTTACCACTGCACTGCTTAAAGGGGCGACCGGGCACGTCAAGTAAGTGGTGAGTAAGCCTGGCTGACCCACTGAATGGAGAGATACAACCATGGTTTTTGTGTCTTTTTGGACGGTTTTGAAGGGAGACTGAAAGGAAAGCCGAGGGTGAAACGGGCAGCAAGAACCCATTAAACGATGCTAGTTTATTGGGCCCAGGGACACAAAGGAGAGACAATACACGTCCCCCCTTGTGAGAAAATCAAAGTTGCTCATTCCCAATGACTACTTTGTCACTTTCAATGGTCCTTCATGGTCATGAGTCCTTCAAACCCTCGTGGGAAACAATCCTCACGCCAAAGTAGGATTCCCCTTCCCATTACTTTGTCACGTTGAAAGGAATTTTCCCTAACTTGGTATCGCGGCAAGTGACCTTACCCAAGCCTTTCAACTGCCCTAAAATTCCTGTGTTTGAGACATGGAGAGGAGAGAAAAAAACGGGGTCTCAACGGCAATCAATTAATGGAAACGTAAGTAAAAATGGTGTAACATCATGGACACAATCCCCCCCCCGCTGGCGCCCCCGCCCCCCCCCCCCCACAAACAAAGAAGTTGCTTTCCCGGGGGGTTGCAAGGTCCCTGGGTTTGGTTTATGGGGGAGATGGGGGGTCGCTCACTCACTCCTAGGTTTGGTTAATGAGGTGGGTTAATGAGGTGCCCACTCCAATCCTTCAATTTTCGCATCGCCTTCGCCAGATGCCCCGCCCTCTGCAGCTCCGGCAATGCGTAGGCCAAGACCTCTCTGCGTGAGTCCGGAAGGAGCGGCTTGGGACAAAGAGCATAGCCCGTTTCCCTTTTGCAACCTGTATCATCTGTATCTTTGCAGACAACCAGTACATTGAGAAAGTGTTTCTTTAAGGTTGTGGCTTTTTATCTCAACAAAAAGGCAAACAAACCCATATAGCCACTGAAAGGGTACAAACCCCGTTTTCTTTCAAGGGTAGTGGTCTGTAGTGGTTTGGGGATACTGGAAACCATCTTAGACCGAAATCTATCGTTCTTCGTAGGGAACCCGCCACATCGTTGATCGTTTGTTCAATTCTGCTTAATGCCGTGCATTGTCAAGCAAGGGTTGTAACGGTGGCAGCCCTCATCCCAAATCAAGTCATGAAGCTGCATATTCTCGCAGTGTGGGCCTCGACAACTTGAAAGCAAAGCTTGACGCAAAGCTTCGATCTGGCTAGCGTTGCTCTGGTTGCTGGCGTCACTTGGCCCTGGAGTCCTCGCATGCATCACGGCGATGTTCATGCAAGTGGCCTCAAGACTTCCCAATCCGATTTTCCGAAAGTCCAATAGGACTTTCGAAGAGGGGTTTACAGGGCTTCCCACTGCCCAGAACCCTTCGCATGCCTCGCCTGCACCGGGAACACCCCGGAGTTCACCAGCACCTCGCTTGGACAACCCAAGCCACCCCAAAACTTGTTGACAAGACGGCCCCACATTAGGACAAGGGGAACCGCAACAATCCATCAACATGCATGTCAATGTAGCCCAGCAGCAGCCATCGCACGGATCCGTGGAAAATGAAATAAAACATGTTCTCTGGCGAAGCGGTGTTTTTACACTCAGGAAGTTCCAGGTATATATACAACTATACAACATGAAGCATCGTGACCAAATCATTCACCCACCGCTTGTCAGTCTTCGATGGGAAACACTCAGAACGTCTTTCATTGGAATTATGAACGGAAACCTTTGAGGGTCCCGAGCCCACAAAGCAAAATGAATTTGGAGTAATGTGGACGTCACCTCCCTCCCGAAACCCGCGCGCGCCCGAATGTGCCTGGGCATGGTCACGAGAATAACGGGAAACCATCGGATGGCTTTTCGAGAGATCCGAGACGCGGCTTTTCTTACTCCTCACGACAAATGGTCGTTATATCAGAGTGGACTGGAGGACATGTTTGTTGAAGCGGAGGTCAGAATGTTTCGGGTGATGGCTATTTGGGCAGCTCGCTGCGAGACGGGCCTTTCCCCACCAGGAGGCGACCCAAACACACCCCTTCTGGAAAGACTACAAAAGATCAGACTTGGAGGTGTTTTTGGGGGTCTGGTTGGCCCCTGAAAAGTGGTCGGTGAACACAATCTCCCACAGTAAATGACGTCCACCAAAGGGCCCCCGATTAAACTTCAAACCCAAATGTCAGCGTCCATCTAATCGATGGTTTGGATTGGTGGTTTGGAGGCTAGGGGGTGGTTGCGGCTGAAACCACCAAGTAAGAGCTACCTGAACATGGGAGCAGCTCAGACCAAACGAAAGCAGCACTCGAGGTAAGCCGTGGCGCTCTGCGGGCCACCGCATTCCACAGCCGTGCTTTGGGTTCGCCGGGCAGCTCCTCCACCTGCCAGGGAAAACGCAAAGGACCTGTTTTGTTCCAAAGGGAGATGCCAACAATCAAGTTCATACAAAAAAAGCAACAATGGAAAAATGGAGATCAACACAAAATGACAAAAATAGATCAACACCAAACAAACAAAGTTGATCAAAAGTCCGAGGGACATCCAGCAATGAACCGAAGCCTCTTCAAAACCCAAGGACCCAACGGCTTCTTCTTTGGTCTTCGCCTGCTTGGCCAGCAGCGGCAGCTGCGGCGCCAAGAACCGGAGCGGCAGGCGGCGCAGCCGCCGCAGAAGCCGAGGCAGGTCCTGGGTGGTCAAATTTCTGCACCAGGCCTAAGGATTGTTACGGGAGGACTCCATGAAATCAACCAGGATTTATTCATCTTGGGATAGCTCTTGTTGAAACTCCTTGTGGGGGTCATTCCCTAAACATTCCACGACCACCCCTGTCATGCTCTCCTTGGCAGGGCCCAGGTGGTCTCAGGACGTGCACATGCTTGCAACGGTCTAAACTCCTTATGGGTGGGTTGGGACATACACATTTTGTGGACCCCTATTTTGACACATGTGCGTCTAGTCTTGACCACAACCCCTCTGAATAATAACACGCCTACTGAAGGGCCCATGCCCATCCAAGGATCCCTGGGTTCAGACTGGGGATACGCAAATCTCTCATGAGCCATCTGCTACCTTGCTTTCGGGGGGCTGTAAGGCCTGTTCTGCGACGTGCCCTTGAAACACCACCCCAAAACGACATATACTTACGCCCAAAAAGGTGAGGTTCTTTAGGAAGCCCAAGGCATGGTCTCATAGTATGGACGAACAAATGCTTACGAGTGCCACGTTGCGCTCAGCATTGTGTGTTTCTTCACATGGCTTGTGCGTTGCCTTCAACTCACAGAACAAGAAAGGTCGACCGCATGGACAAAACACTGCAGCGTGACAGGGGCCAGTGCACATGTCATTCGATCCAGCCTGTGCATCCCCAAAGGCACTGACAGCCCTTGACCCTCACTCGACAAGTGTCCTGCAACCGCGGCTCAGCATCGAGGGCTGTCTGCGCTGGAATCAGCGCCTCATGTGCGTGTGGCGTTTGTTAAGGTCAGTACCTCTCATTGAGCCCAGGGTTCCCTATGCTTCCTTTTGATCACTCCCGAATAAAATTGGCGACCGAAATGTGATGTTCAAAAACCACCAAGAAGGGGAAATATGGGGAAGCCCGAGCAAGTCATATGCGCGCGTTAGTTGGGCGCGCGATCCACACTAAAGAGCGATGTCAACCACAACATCATCCCTATTCCCAAACCGGAGATTTTCAGGAACGCCCAGTAACTTGATGGAACCTTCCTTTTCTGATGGCAACTTACGGCCCCCGCGCCGCGCCCCGAAGCTCCCACCCACCCGATCAGCCCGCCTCCGGCGCTTCCGGCGGCGGCAGCGCCGCGAGCTGCGCCACGTCGGCCCGCAGCTTCCGACTCAGGCGGCCCCGGACGGGGACCGCGCCCGGGGCCCGAAACTCGGCCACGTTGGCCTTTGGGAGACCAATGGGAGACCGAAACGCGTCCGCAACGCGCAAAGGAAAAGCGAGCACGCGGCCCAAAGGAGACTCTCAACATGATTGGGGTTGATCGGATGATAAGTCATGAGGCGTTTTTCTTGGACCGCAGTCAAAGCCAGGTCTGCACGCGCCAGAGGGCAAATCCGTGGGAAGCCAACTAGACCGGTCAAGATCAGCTTCCCTCTACCACTCAAATCCCCAAACCACAAAATCCACAAATCAAAATCGCCAATTTGGGGTCGACCTAAAAAACACAGCTTCTCCCACGGCTCCTCCACGTCCACCCGCCACACGGCGCGGCTTTGCAGGGCGCTACCCACACGCGCGACGCGGGACAGGGCATCCACCTCCCGGGCTCTGCGGCGAGCCAAGCGATGCGACATGGCAAGGGCTCGCGGGCTCGAGACCGAGCATGGCCTCTCCAAGTGATACCTGGTTGATGCTGAAAAAATGTGGATGGTTTATATCTATATATATATATATTGTTTGATCCCACAATTTGTGTTCTTTGTTTGATTCGCAGAGCCGAGGTGCGTCTTCGACGTGGTTGCCTTTGTTGTCTTCATCGCAGCTGTGTCTGAAGGAAATCTGTCCGTCACTGGCTCTTGCCGAGGCTCACATTCGGACATCAACCGGAATCGTGACGGAGGGGCTTGCGCGTGGCCACAGAGTAGTGTGGCACTGGAATGTGTTTCGGTCTTGCCCTGCTCAATTGCCAACACTGCAGTCGCATATATCTTTGGCAAATAATGTTTGGCGTCTTCAAAGGAGCCTCCAAGCGATTCATAACGTGTATGAAAGTTTGCAGATTCTGAACAATGCAGTACGATGTCCAAATCTGCTGTCGCAAATCCTGGCTTCCCCGTCGTTCCCATGTGGGGGTTCATCCTTGCTAGAACAGGCCAATAAAAAATCAAAACAATCAATATCAATCAATCAATTGGACGGAGAGCGCTGATAGTTGAGATCCCAACCAAGGCAGGAAGAAACTTGACAGAGGTGCTGGCCTCTCAGGAACGCGTAGCTGTCTTTCAAGCTCTTGGATTTGAGCCGAAGCGTGGAATCTGCGCGAACCAAACCACCCGATCGGACCCCCGACCTCCAACGGAAACTGACGATGGGAGAGCCGACTCCCTTCCCAGAATTCTACATCGGACTAGAAAAGCCATGTACGTCTCAGAAATGGGTACCAAATGAGAAGACGGTCTTACATGGTGGGTCTGGAAAAACATTCACAAATTACACACACCCTTGTTGGTTCCTTGGATGCTTTAATATGCTGGCCTGTCAAGCGCCCAGACCCCCCCTCGGAGAAAAACAAAAACACCATGGGCCAACAGCCAATCTAGCCACTCGCACCCGTCCCAGCCTCAGTGTGCTGGAGCTTCTGACGTTTCTCCTGCGCTTGCGACCTGCCCGCGAAGCGCGCATGCGGTGAGGCCATGTCACATGTTGCGCACTGAACCACCCCCAAAAAAAAAAAACAAAAAGAAAACGAACTGAGCGAACCAGTGGCTAGTTGGTGGTTGGTGATGCTTAGTGACAGCTGGTTAAAGGGATGAGCCCAACGAGCATGGACTTGCATCCAATCCCAATTTATTTGCAGGAGACGGCATGTGGTCCCAAGATCGCTTTCGCTCTGATCAGGTATGTATGTTGGCAATCCTCAACTCAGGCCCAGCTGTCGACAAACGTGTGTGTGTGTGTGTGTGTGTGTGTGTGTGTGTGTGTGTGTGTGTGTGTGTGTGTGTGTGTGTGTGTGTGTGTGTGTGTGTGTGTGTGTGTGTGTGTGTGTGTGTGTGTGTGTGTGAGTGTGTGTGTGTGTGTGTGTGTGTGTGTGTGTGTGTGTGTGTGTGTGTGTGTGTGTGTGTGTGTGTGGTTTGTGTGTGTGTGTGTGTGTGTGTGTGTGTGTGTGTGTGTGTGTGTGTGTGTGTGTGTGTGTGTGTGTGTGTGTGTGTGGGTGGTGTGGTGTGTGGTGTGCGTGTGGTGTGTGTGTGCGTGTGTGGTGGTGGTGGGTGGGGTGGTGGTGGGGTGGTGGGTGGGTGTGGGTGGTGTGGGTTGTGTGTGTGTGTGGGTGTGGGTGCGGGTGTGGTGTGGTGTGGGGGTGTGGGGTGGGTGGGGGTGGGTGTGTGTGTGTGCGGAGTGACAGAATGCCCTGTCACCATCTTTCGGCAGGGGGAGAGGCTCATCAGGCTCAGCCAACGAAGACGCCCCCCGAGGTCCGGGTGCAACGTACCTGCTGGCTGCGGGAGGCATTGTCATGCAGCTCCGGGCCCCCCCGGTTGTGGTCCCCTTTTTGCCCATTTCCAAACCAGCTGAACCCCAGCTGTACGGAAACCATCGAACGTGAGACAACTTAACCTTTACCAACTCGAGACTCATCAGTTGTACTCGAGACTCATCAGTTGTGCTCGTAACTCATCAGTTGTACTCGAAAGATTAGCACTCTCCATCTGGAGTTTAAGTGTGTACACCCCATTCGTGGGGAATCCTCGGGTGTACCCATTGTGTGACCCCGGGCCGGCTCTGTCGGAAAATTTGACCTCAACGTACTTATCATAGAACAGCGGAATTTCACATTTAACCAGGAACGAGGTTTCACTAAAGGGAAGTCAGCCGTCAGATCATAGAGACGTCTCACTAGTGCAGCTGATGGCTGCTGACTTGAACTTGCATTGACTTGCATTTTGTCGGACTCGTTCCTCTCAAGATTGTGGAGTTGCGGTTTTGAGTTTGTTGCGCCATCATGTCTCGACGTGATGATCGTGACAGATCTAGGACTCGGCGCAGACGTGATCGGAGTCCTTCCCCTCAAGCTCGTAAAGTACGCCGACGTGAACACAATGACAACCAGGTCTCGGAGGGCATGGATTGGAACAACCTGGTATCTTGGCAACACAATTCCGGCTACAACTCTGCCAGCAATTTTCCGATGATGCCCACCAATTTTCAATCGACTCACAGCCCCACACAGCAATTCCAACACCCAGCGATCAACTACATGACGCCGATCCCTCCAGACCCCACGCCAACGAAGTTCATGCCACCCGTGATGCCACCGCCGGTCACTACTACCCAACCTACACCGCCACCTGGACCTCCTGCGGCTCTACCGGTTCGCCCTCAGAAAGGCTGGCTTACACCTTCGCCTGACTGGACACCTGGAGATGGCATGTTTGATGTCAATCAGCTCTACAACTTTAGCCTGCCCATGACCGTTGCCAACACTCCGCATGGCAACCTGCGCGACATGTCAGGCATGGATATTCGGGACGTTCGCCTGGTTCAGGTTATCCATGGGGGCCTCACCAACTGGCTACTCCGACCGTTCGCTCACGGCAGATTCGTGACGTGGGAAGGCTTTCGCACTCGCACCGAGGCCTTACTTTGGAGTACTTTTCCCGACATTGCAGGTCAACTTTCAGTACAAGAACTTGTCCAGCAGCTGTGGGAATCGCTGTCAAAGGCAGATCCCGATGAATACATCCACCTGGTGTCGCAAGACCTGTCAGGCTTCTTCACGTCCATTCCTACGGAACGATTCCACCAGGCACTACAAGTGCTTCTCCATCGGTACGATCAAGTTGTTGGCCTTCGCAGATCCTCTCAATGGTCAGTGTTCGAGGTGAAGTCGGATCATCGACGCCGTATGTTCAAAGGAAAATGGCGCCGTCAAACCAAGATCCCTCGCACTTTTCATGAACAAGATCTCCGGCACCTTCTGGACTTTGTCATTGATAACAGTCACTTCGAGATCAACGGATACTTGTTCCGCCAAGAACGGGGAGTCGCTATGGGATCACCAGCCGCGCCACCGCTATGCAATTTGGTTGCCACGGTTGAAGATTTCTTCTGGCACCAAACAATGTGTTCTCTGCGTTTTCGCATGCCCGACATTGGTGTCATCTGGCATGAGCGCTACGTTGACAATCGTTTCATTCTGCTTCGTGATTCAGCCCCACACTCGCCCGTGCTCATGAATTTTCTTTCCCTGGAATTTTATCGCCCACCAGTGATGCTTGAGGTTCAACATGATGACAAAGTGCTGGGCTATCGATGTGATTCTTCTTCCAGAACTATTACACCACAGCTACCTGATCATCCCTCCCAAATCAAAGGAATTCGGAGTGCCAATGATCAGATGTTTACTTATTCTTCCTGGTCTTCTCGCTCCTGGCTCATCATACGTGGTGCACAACCGGCGGTTCAGCAACAGCAAGGACTTAACGCTCTCAAGCGCCTTTATGAGGCCAAAGGTTTCGACCCCCACCTTCTGCGTGACGTACGGCGTCGCCTCGTGACAAAATGTGCATGTGAGCTTGTCATGCTGTCTTTTCTTGCGCATGCTTGTGACTGTTGTTGATGCATTGCGTTGTGTCTGCATGCAGCTGGCTCAGAACCATGGCGGAGTACACGGTCACCAGTCTCTTACGCTCTGACGGATCAGTGCAAACTACGAGCCGCGTGACGCTGGAGCACCTTCCCAACTTCATCAACGGCAATGAGATGCAAATGTTCATCCGGACACACGGACTAGCACACCAGCAAAGTGTGCAATCCCACGGCCCATCCCGTGACGCTCCGGCACTCACCGGACGGTCCCGTTCGCGCTCACCCAGGTCCCGTTATTCCCGGATCCAGCTCACACCAGGCCCACAGGGGAATTCTGATGAGGAGGAGGACTGGGGTGAATGGAGAAGTGATGGGAGACGTGATCAAAAAAAACCCGCCCGCCTCCGTTTCCTCCCGCTCAAAGCAGTCCATCCGAGAACCGCATCGTGCTGATGCCTCTCTCAGTTCGTCAGCATGTACCCGATTTGGGCAGTCATCGCTTCAAGCTGCGCACTGGTTGCCGGATCGAGGAAATTGCCATCGTAGTCAATGATGTCCTCTACTACACCTTGCCCTCGATTGCCGCCTTAGTATTTCCTGAACCTGAGCTGTTGAAGAAATCGTGGGAGACGGTCTACAGGAGCCTCATGCCGCATCGCCGCAGCATCATCGAAGATGAGCAGCGGGTCAAGTCCATTTCGGAGTTTCCGTTTGCTCCGCCACCACATGGTGTCCCGGGACGTTGGACGTATCAAGTGGTCAGAGACATTTCTGACTACTTCCAGATCTCCCCGAAGTCACTGCCGCAGCAACTCATCGTACAGCTTGGCATTTGCGAGGAAAAATGGCCATATATCAGCAGGACTACACGTTCGTATCACCACTTCTCGACGGACAAAAAGAACTCCCAGAAGAACCTCTTCGGGATCATCTTCTCGTTTGAGCCACGCCGATTGTTGCCGGACAAGCATCGCACTCAGTCACAGTCGACGTTTTTCTGGTCCCACAACACCAATATGCAGGCGGCTATGAACATCCTGCGTGATGAAGAGCTGATCAGACCCTCAAAATGGCAAGAACATCCTTCCCCCAATCGCGAATGCTCAAACTGGAACGAAGTCTGGTTGCCTCCGATGGGATTTTACTGCAGGGGCAGCCTCCATTCTCAGGAAGCGGCAATCCAATCTGCAGCGCAGTTCGCGGGAATTCGCACGGATCGCCCCGTGTGTATTGGTGGCACTGCACGTCTCCGGCAACAGCATTGCACTATACCCCGTGGCGGAGTGTACGCGGACATAGCTGCTTCCCATTACTATGACTGCATTCACGCCAAAGATGGCAGGTGGAAACTCCGATCTTCTATTGCGGTGCCCAGCTACATGGGCATGTTCTGGTGAACGACTATGGCAAGGCAGTCTGACACCTTTTGCACAGGCCCACCGTGGTTTGTGCCCTGACTTTCATGGTGTACATCGTGACGCTCCTCTTCCGGAAAAAGTGCATGGGGTTGCCTGAGGCTCATGTTTTGATTAAGGGTGTTGCATGCTTGTTGTGTTGCTTGCCGTCGCCGCATTTGAGTAGATTACCGATTGATTTGGCCCTCTCTGTCGCATCTTCACCTGCATTGTGATGGATCATGGGGATCTTTTACGTGAATGTCGGCACATGCTGCTTGCCATTTCTTCGCAAATCAGTCTACTTCTGGCCGGACTGCAACGTCTTGAAGGCCAGCAGCGGCATCCACAGCCGCCACCACCGCCACCGGTTCCTGACGGCCATCCCCCGCCGCTACCCCCGCCGTCTACGACGCCACCGCCCTTGCCGGCAACATCAGTCCGGCCAGACTACATGGCAGCACCGGTCACTCTTGTGGCCACCTCGGACAACCGTACGGAGCACCCATATACCGGCCTTATCCCCGCCTCGTGCGGCACATCGGGATGCTGCTGACAACAATTCTGGTCTTCGGCCTGAATCGATGTTGGATCACCTGCCACCACCTCGGCCGCTTGCCCCACACGGCGGCCGAGAGCCAGGACAGATGACGCCTACGACACCTGACTCGGATTCTGATGGCTCAGTGCGTCCACATCCAGGTGCCTCGTCGTTCCGACCGTCTCCTACGGTGGTTCATGGACCTCGGGAACTTCTACAAGAATTCACCATTGCACTTCGCAATGCACACCGGAACCTTTCACGGCATGGACACAGGGTGAGCTGGATGAGATGGTGCGACGGAAGAAAGACAAGGATTCCAGGCCCACCTACAAGACCATTGCTCGGTTCCTTCAGAAGCCCATTGAGGAAGTCAAGCAGGCATGGAAGGTCTATCAGCAACTTGAGGCTCGCGGCTAGGAACCCGGTCATCAAATGCAACAGCGACCACCGGAGGACTAAATGGTAGGCCGTGTCGGCGTATTCGGCTAGCGCTATTGATCACATGAAATTTGCTTGCTTGCACTTGACTGCCATTTTGCTAGGGAAATATTGCTTGCCGTTTTTGGGTGTTGCCGCTGACGTGAAGTGAATTCATGACTGAGTTGCTCAAATCATGTCGGAACAAGTCGTACAGACGTACATTACCTGGACCCATGGAGCGCAGCCGACGTGGTTACAATTTCACGGACCTGGTGCCCTACTTGACAGACCCAGTCGGCAGACTACGTCACCTCCGCCCCCACCAAGTTTCCCACTGCTTCTTCCACCTCCTCCTCCTCCACCGCCACCACCACCGGTGATTCTACACCCACAGTTTATGCCCTCAGTACGGAGCCCCTCGATCTCAGCTCCTCGCGGACAATCCTGCCCTGCCACTTCGAAATCGCAGCGCACACGCCGCTCGATCTACAGCACTGACCATTCCCGTGATGAAGAGCTACGCAGTCCAGGGCGCTCATCCAAACGATCTCGGACAGCATCCGCTTCAGCACCGCGGAGATCTCGGCGGCCCTTTACAGTGTTCCCCTCCAAACGTGCTGGCCGTCCATCGCTGTCCCCATCGGCAAATTGCAAGCATTACTGTCATGCCATCCTGCGCCATGGGCGGAAATGTCTTTCCCCTTGTGATCGTAGACGACCAGGACATTACCATTGCAGGTGTGCGCGGCATCAACGGCGGTGAAGCTTAGGAGTCGTATATTACAAACCTCGCTGCTGTGTCTCACCTTGAGTTTGAAAAGTTGCCTTGCTTTCCTTCAGCTGTGTGCGGTTGTCATTGCATGTGTGTCTTCGCCGCAGATTTTCGATTGCTTTTAGCGGCCGCGTGAGAACCTGTCTTGCCGCTATGAACCCTCAATATTTCGAGTACCAGATCGACAGTGGAGTGGAATGGATTCGAATTTACTCACCGGGCACGTGGAGACCCGTTCCCGATGATGCTCCAGTGCTGGACCCACTCTACGCTTCCACGTATCGGGAGTGGCGCAGGTCATATCGCTTCCAAGTGTACTGGTCCGAAGACAGCACCGGAGGCACAACAACGGATCCCATAGTCACGCCAAGTTCCTATGTGTCCTACCACGTGTGGGAGTACCGAGACTGGCAAACACGAGGGTATCAACGACTTGGAGCTCCTTTACCAGCCATTGGACTCGCCATGCTCGTGAATGCAGACGCCAATTCCTCGGTGGGCTCATCGGTGCCGGATGGGGCGTGGCGAGAGCCGTCGCCACCACCATTCTATGATCCTTGGAACGATTCGGAGTGACACTTGGGTAGCATGTCGGATAAAATAACGCGGTTGTGCTTGCTTTGTATGCGATTCCATGTTGGGTTGTCTTGCTTGGTGTTGCGCGTTCCGTCTCCATGTGTTCACCGCTTTCCTTTATGACTTCGAGCGGCTTGCCTGGTTGAAATGTTCAATTGTACAGTGTATGGCACAGCACGATGGGTCCTGCCTCGCTACTTTGACTACGACATCGTCAATGGCCCAGCGAACACGAGTGTAGAATGGATTCGGATCTATGTACCGGGTCCGTGGCATCCAGTCGCCGCGAACACCTTGGGACCAGCCCCGGACGACTCAACCACCTATCGGGAATGGCGCAAGGTCTACCACTTCGAAGTGTATGGGCCGAGGGAAAGCACAGGCGGCACCAATACAGGTGCTGTTTCCCAACCGGTATCTTATGCATCCTTCTATACTTGGCATTATAGAGACTGGGTCACCAGGGGATACCAACGTCTGGGTCGCCCACACCCTAGCATTGCGCGGCCAGTTTTCGCTTCGGGCGCACCGGACCTCATGTATGCTGGATTGACCTCTTCATCGGCATCATCCAACTCAGATGGTGGCTGATGCTCGTCCTCGCCTTCCTGGGGAGTCTGTTCAGTTCAATTCGATTCGGGAGATTGTCTTCGATACCGGAGCCGTGCATTGCTGCAAAAGTGTTTTCTTGCGTTGTGGCAGTTGTTTCTCTTTCAGTAATTGTTGTCTGCAGCCGTACACCTGTCAATTTGTCTTTCCGGGTTTGCGTTGTCATGCCGTGGCTGGAATGGTGTCCGGATCCTCAACAACCAGATGCCCAGTGGGTCAAGATCTTTCATCCGGGATCATGGACTCCACATGAAGAACATGATGCTCCACCTCCACCGCACACGTATAGAGAGTGGAGGGAGTTCTATGCTCCCAACCCGGACCCAGTCGGTGAGCAGCTCAACGTCACCATGTGGTACAAAAGAGACTGGGCCACAGAGGGCTATCGGAGAGTCGCTGCCCCTCAAGCTGGTCATGACTCTGATTCTATGTGTTTTCCTGATCAGCACACCGTGGCCACGCAATCCGCGGCATTGAGTATATCACCGCAGCTGTTAGAAGCGATCCTCAGGTCCTCGGATGCGGCGGATTTCTCTACCGAGGAACTGACTCGTCTCCAAGAGGGAATTTCTCAACAACTGACAGCTCGCGCACGTCACGCTTCTCAACCTCATCAACCAGTACGTGCATCACGTGGAATCACACCCTCGGAGACGGTTGGGGTCTCCGAGCCATACCGGCCTGTTAATCCTTCCGACGCTGCAAGGACAAGGCGAGTCCCATCTTCGAGCTAACTGAGGACTAGATGCACGCGAGTGGGGTAGTGTACAAAATAAGGGTGGTTTTCACACTTTCATTGCCTTGCTTGGTTGTTGCTTGTACATGGTTGTGCATGGTGCATGTTCCTCTATCAGCTGGATCGGAGCCCGCGATACGCCTTGCCTCTTACTTCGACATGGACATCGATGATTCGAAGCAGCACCCATGGCTCGAATACTCGGTCTGGCAGGATCAGGAGTGGGTGCGGATCTACACTCCAGGACAGCCTCAGCGATGGCACCGCGGAGAAACTGTACCTGATCTACCTGACAATTCTTTTCGGGAATGGCAGCGGGTGACTGATCCCGATGGGTTCACTGGTGAGCACGGTCAGGCATGGAACATCCGCGACTGGCAGCATCAGGGATACCAGCGCATTCTGTCTCGAATGGAGTCCTTCACAACTCATCATTCGCATGATCAGTCTCCTGGTCAAGTTCGGAATTCCAATGCCATTCCAGTTGAGGAGACGTTCACCTACGCCACCCCGTTTTCTCATGGTGATCGCCAGGCTGCTTCACAACTCGCTTCAGTCCTCTATGGCGACACTCGTAATGCTCAACGTGGTGATCTCTCGTTCCCGTCTTCTGAGCGGTTTAGGGCTGTTTCTCGTTCCCCTCGCCGCGGTGGAATTTTTGGTCAACGATAGGGACACGGGTTTGAGCATGTGATCTTCCTGCAGAAAAGGAGAATCCTCGCCCCTCATTGAGGGGCGTGTGTGTGCGGAGTGACAGAATGCCCTGTCACCACCCTTTCGGTTTTTCAGCAGGGGGCTTGAGGCTTCTCATCAGGACTCAGGCCAACGAAGACGCCTGATGAGAAGTGTGATGCAATCCGGGACGCTGGATTGTGTACCTGCATCGGTTGTGCAATGTCCATTTGGCCCGTTGTTTCTCTCGCTGTGTG
>CAUJNA010003502.1:57500-97500 GCA_963377175.1 Effrenium voratum | reverse complement strand
GACGGAATGCGGGGCCAGAATATACCCACCTTTCCCGTTCAACAGTACCAAATAAGATTGCATGGCGTGGGAACCCTTCTCTAGACACAGCGTCAGAAAGGGAAAGGTCATCCCATCTCCATCCCTTATTCAATTCCCAATCCAAATGTTCCCAAAGAAAGGGAATTGGTGAAGAGATGATCTTCGTTCCCATTTTCACCTTTCTATTTCATATGCTACCTGAGGACTTCTTGAAATTACTGTGCTTGGTCAGAGCCCTGGACTCCAGCGGAGATATCTATGACGCAGGGGGGCGGGATGCATTCGAGTTTGAAAGAGAGAGGAGTAACTGCGCGCGTGTGGCGTTTTTCTTCCCCAAATTACAACCATTTGGCCTCATAAATCACGAGTTATCTCCCGTTCCTCGCTCGCGAACAACCAGGGCCAAGTGTTTTAACCCTTTCCCATTGAAACCATCACAACTGCAAGTCCTAAAAATTGAAAACTCAGGGACATCTGTTTGTGGTACCCAGTTTTGTGTGGAGAAAAGTGAACGTCCCAAATGCATTTCTCACGACGCGGATTGAAAAAGGCGAATCGATCGATCCCGCCTGAAGGCCTTGGGCTCCCTCTTTCTTGGCACCGGCGTTGGCTTCGGGGCCCGGGCCTCGCCGGATTGGATACCCTCCAACTGTTGCATGGTCAAAAAAGGCGTCTCTCAATATAGGGGCGCCATGCTTGTTTGTGTTTCTCCCCGAAATTAGGGGACCCCTCTTTGAGAAACTCACATTTGGATGTTTCTCAAAAGTTCAAAGTTTCATTTAGAGGTAGTTCAGGACTGCTTGCCCCAACATGGCAACGGTTTCCTTTTTGTGGCACTTGGATTAAATACAAACCAAACATCCCACCGTGTTTGGGCACACTCGTTGCCAACTTACGATTCAGTTGCCATGTTGTTGGTCCTGGGTTTCCGCGAGAACACCCTCCCCCTCGCCGGGCCCTCCCTCCCTCCCCCACCCGCCCACCCGCCCACCCTCCCACCCTCCCACCCTCCCACCCTCCCACCCTCCCACCCACCCACAACACCTCACTCTCTCTCTCTCTCTCTCTCTCTCTCTCTCCCGCTGTCTCCCTTGCACTATCCCACAGGTTTTTTGTTGGACAACTGTGGCTTGGCTGCACAGACTGCTGCAGAGCTCCTTTGGTTTTCCCAAGTTGTTTTGGACCTATTTGGAGACACCGCGTCAGTAAAAAAGCAGGGGTGCCGGGTAGCAGTTGGGCGAGCAACCGAAGAACCGCCTGCCTTCGCCTTGGGCGCCGTTGCGCCGTCGCGCTCGAGACTCTCCTGGAAATAACGACAGATTTTGCGGTTGCGATTATGCAAAAAATCAAGCGTGTCATAGTCTGGCCTGCACACCCCGCAGTTTTTGCATGCGCGCGCTTTGATTCAGACAAAGATCACAAGCATTCGAGGGGCTCTTTCCCGCGCTGTGTAGCAACTCTGCGCTGAGATGTGCTTCGCGTACCACTTTCGCACTTAAACTTGCGATTTTCGAGCCGGAGCTTGAGAAGTGTACTTTGCATACTACTTTTACCTAAAACCTTGCGGTTCTCGAGCCGGAGCTTCAGACTGCACTTGTTGCGCTACCTTCGTACTATCGTTGGAAGAATGCACGGCGCCACAGCAAGGCCGCATGGCGCCACAGCGAGAGCGATCCGACACGCTCTCAGAGGGCTCGTAGGCCAGCACGGCGCCACAGCGACAGTGATCCGACACGCACGCCCCCGTCGGCCACGTAGGTAATTCCCATGGCGCCACATCGAGAGCTCTCCGACACGCACAGTCCCCGCAGCGGGTTCGTTGGTGAGCTTGGTAGCTTTGAAACCCGCGCGGTGCCGCAGCGAGAGCGATCCGACGCACGCGATCCCCGCAGAGGGTTCGTCGGTCACGTAGACAACTTGCACGGCGCCGCCGCTAGAGCGAACCCACACGCACGATTCCAGCAAAGGGTTCGCCGGCGAGCTTTCAAATTCGCACGCCGACGCAGCGAGAGCGATCAGACACGGACGATCTCTCTGCGTCGGCTAGCTTTGAAATCCGCACGGCGCCGAAGCGAGAGTGATCCGACACACACGATCCTCGCAGACTTGGAAACTCGCACAGTGCTGCAGCGAGAGCGATCCGACACGCACGGTCCCCGCAAATTCGCGGCTCGTCGGGCGACGTAGAAAATTCGCACGGCGCCACAGCGAGAGCGCTCCGACACGCAAAGGGTTCATCCCGCCAGCGCCGGCCAGACCCACGGCTAAGAAAGAAGATTGACTTCAAGGCTGCGAGCTTGGGCTGCGCAAGCTGGGCTGCGTGGGGAAGCTGCGATGCTGCGTAAGCCAGGCTGCGTGAGCTAGGTTGCGTGGGCTAAGCTGCGAAAGCGACGCTACTAAGCCGAGCTTGCAAAAGGCAGCGCACGCTTGTACCCAAGCGCATTCATCACGCGCAAGGTCTCCACGATGCATTGAATTGGCAACCCGATGAACTCTGGGAGTGAAAGTTCCTCTACAACAAGTCACGGCTAGCAAGCGGTGCGCAACTCTTTCGAGGGCAGGCCCCACAGCCGTTGGCACCTATTGAAAGCCGTTGTGAAACCTGCAGGACTTGCATTGGTCATGAGGAAGGGGTCTTTAGGAACTCGATCGACCATGGCATGCGTGACTCTGTAAACAAGGGCAGGCTTGACGCTAGCTCTTTCGAACTGGCTCAAAACGTGATGTTTTTAAAACCACAACAATGGACAATCCGGAGACCGCCGGTCACACACCGCAGCTCTCCTGCTTCGCTTCCGGCTCCGGCTCGGCCAGCTGCGCCCTAGCTGCAAGCCTGGGGGAGGCCCCTGAAGTAAATACTGATTCAGAGCCATAACAAGGGAGCCATATTAAACAAATAGTGACTCTGTCTCTCTCTCCCGCTCTCTCTCTCTCTCTCTCTCTCTCTCGCAGAGGCCATTAAGGACTGTTAAGCGTCATGACCTTCCCATGGCTCCCCTTGCAATGACTCGGAAATAGTAGTAGACTGAAGGTCCACAAGAAGGAAGACTGCCGCTGGCTAAACTGTTTAACTCATGCGACGCACGGGCCGAATTGCTTGTTTGCGCGAAGGCAATGGACAAACTGAGTGATGCCTTAGGTGTTGTGCAAAATTGGCTAGTTCTACCGTGGCGGACCACCCATATTGACAGTTGTGTTTTTCAAAATGCAACATGCGCCCTGAGCACACGAGGGCAACAAAACCAGAATGCAAAGCTGCCTTTGAAAGATCGGACGTGTCAAGTTGCTTGTGCACCCAGAAGCAGCTATCAAACCATGCGCCCTGCTTGTTGTTGTTGGACCGTGGCATGCAGACAGCCAATTCTGCAATTTTGCAGCGCTCAAAACCCTTTGACTTTTTCCTCTACCGACATGGTTGTGGCCTCGTTCATCCTTGCTAGTCCTTGTTGCAACCCCAAATAGTGAGTGGTTTGGGCGCTCAATTCTGCCATCTGACCCTGACGCTGCTCGAGTCCGCAGCCAGCCCTCCAAAGTGCCACTCTCGCGCTGGAACTGGAGGAAGTCCTTAGCGACGCCGACTTTCACACCCAACTGGACTCCAAAATCCATCGACTGGAGTTAGGCGGTTGCTCAAGCAGTAGGGTTTCCGTCCATCCCAACATGGTGCGTTTTGTGGACTTCTTGCAACCATACCCAACCTGTCGCGAAGAGGTTCTCCTGGGCCCTTTTAGGAAATTTGCAGCAAACAAGACAGTTCGGGCCTGTTTGGCAAGTGGCCCGCTCAAGCCTCGCCAAGGTCTTGGCAGGTTCTGGACCGATGCCACCAGCAGGTCTGCAATGCATCCTGTCTGAGGTCCGCGCACTGCTCACCTGGTCTGGGTAATCGCTCACCTGGGAGATGCGAAGGTGGAAGCCGCAGCGGCAAGAAGAACCCAGCCCGGCCGGCAAACGGCCCCATGCCCCGCCTGTTGCAGCGCATCCTTGTAGAGCCCCTCTACCTGGCTCCGTGAGCAGCGACTAGTTTGGGTGTCTTTTTGGAGGGTGCCCAATTTGTTTGGTGCTGAAGGGGCAGCTTATGCGGTGTGTGACGATGTACTCTCGTTCAGTGCTTGTATGTGTGGTCACCACCTGGTGTCATGGCGTTGTTGGTTCTCTCATCTTTGCGATTGATTGCTGGCCTTGAGGTTGATGCTCGAAGTGTCGTGGATGCAAATTCACATGACACCCCTTCCCCCCTGAAAAAGAAAGACTCCTCTACAACATGATGGTGCTTGTTGGGTGCATGTTCATCTGGCGCGTAATTTGGCATCAATGTGCATGGTGCCGTCCATGTGTGGCTCTTCCACCTGGGCTCCGAAAAATATATCGTTTCTAGCCTCACTTTTGCCAAGGGCAAAGACGCAAGATGTGGGCTCCCTCTTGGTTTCAAGTTAGGCTTTAAAAAAAAACAGAGCCAAACCCATGTTCCCACGCGTCCCAGCTCGGCGCTCGCCTCGGCCAGCTGGGCGCCGCAATACCTGGCCGCCGTGATGAAGGCGCTCCAGGCCTCAAAGAGAAGAGACGAGGCGGAGTCGGTGGGAAGTCAAGGAACCTCTTGGCCCGTTCAAGTGAAGTTCCTTTTCCGCTTTGGCCCCTTTCCAAGCCAAGGAACTTGAGGCTAAACCACCGGATCGTTCAAAAGCTTGCCTTTGAAGGAAGCTCATGGGGAATAACTTCAAAATTGCCGGCATGAATCAATATGAATGATGTCCACAGGGACGCCAGCCTATTGACATTGACACCGGTCTGAACATCCAACTTCAATAGCGGTGATTGGCGGATGGATTGCTTGCAAAATGCTACCTCGACGCTTCATTGACTTGAACATTTCCGTGCAGCAAACGCTGAGACTTCCTGAGGCCTACAAAAATACTGGGTCCCCTTCTCCCGTTCGATGATGAAGGAATGCTCGGTTGCATGTGGCTGCAGCTGATGCCTAAGAGCGACGCATTGTAGAAGGCACCCCAGTGGCCCATGAGTTTGCGCCTTGGGCAAAGGGCTGGCTCTGTGGAAGCCTTTGCTGTGCACTTGCAACACTCTAAAGGGAGCAACAAGCCCAGGTGCAAGCTGCTCAAAGCCGATTGGACAAGAAGCCGTGCCTCAAGTCCCCAAAAAACTTCGTACCAACGCCCGAAGCATCCAGCTCCGCAGGAGTGTTCAGAGACTGCTGCTCCTCCTCCGTGAAACTAGTGGAGTGCAGCGCATTCACAAGGGCCTTCGCAGTTGAATGTTCAATCTCCTGGTGGCCACTTAGTGCAAGCTGCCAAAACGGCAGGCCCGACTTCAGGGAGGCGGGTAGCTGATTCGTATTGCCCACCTCGAAGGGTTCGATGGCAGAAGCAGGCTGTTGCAGGCAGCCCAGCCCCTACATGGTTGAAGCAAGGAGAACGCAATGCTAGCATAGCTAGCGTTCGTGATAACTGCTGCGAGAGTGTCGCTGACCTCAGCTTCGCTGCCCTGCCCACGCATCACATCCTTGAAGTCGCCTTGGCCTGTAGCCACTTCCAGTCTCGGGAAAACGGGAGCGCAATAGTTCTCCTGGCCTCTCACGGGCGGCTGTTTCTGATCGGTGCTTGTTGGGCCGGTTGGGCCATTGAAACCCAATGCAGATCGAGCCCTGGCTTGGCCTGGCTTGCTCCTTCTCAAGCCAAACATGCCAAAAGGACATGAATCTTGGCCAAACCAACGCATCATCACCGAATGGGCACGGACGCCTCATCCCCCTCTCATGCCTGAAGTCGCACCGGAACCTAAAGTGGAACTGACCCAGCCAGTCGCAGCACACCGGCTCCAGCGGCTCGTCGCACACCTTTCTGTGCGCATCTGGGACAAACGCGGCCTGCTTCCTTGGGCTTTGGTCAGGACCGGCGGAGCGAAGACGTCTGCTTGGTTCCAACAAACCTTGGGCGCTGATGAACCAAGCGTGCTCGCTTCCTGGGCCGCCCGCCCTGCTGTCAGCGTGCCACTCAGGCTGCGAGCGCCGTATGCCTCGCACGCAGCGCTGGCTCGAAAGATCCAGCAAGCTCCGTGCCGGGGCCAAACAACATGAACGCGTCTGTCCCAAAATTACGATGGTTGATGTCCTTCCGATTGTCCTTTCTTAAATCAAGCATCAAACTTGAGGTACAAAAAGCACTTCCACTCGCATAGAATGGATCGTTACATTACTTGCTTGACTCCTGCAAGAGCTTTTGGACCCATTCGACTGCCATACATGCCTTGGGCAGTGAGTGATATGGAAACGGCTTTGAACATGAAACATGATACAGGCACAGGGCCTAGATGTCCCATTCGAAAAACCATCCGAAAGGCAACTCGCTTGTGGCAGCCTTTATGGTGTTGAAACCAGCCCAGGCACTCCGCTGAACCCATGTCGCCAGTTCTTCACTCTCGCCATGAGCAAAGCCCTTTCTTTGATTGCAGCTACCAGTTGAGTTTGGCATGGTTTTGAAAGCCTGTAAGGATGTTCAAGGAAAGCAGCTCCGCCACAAAGCACTTGTTTTGCCCCCAGGGTGAGCTCGCCATAAAAGACGCTGAAACAATGCCGCGCTCGAGTACCCATCCTCCAGTTTCATCCAGTGCAGCAGCGCTTGCGCGGTGCCTGATGGGAAGTTGGGTTCTTGCATGCCCAACGCTTCCAAACGAAATCAAGAAAGATCACAGCATTGAAAGCTCATCCTGACTGTCGTGGCCCCTGTACAAAGGGTCAAATCGCACACGATGAAACGGCATCTGTTGCCTGAACAGAACGTTGTCGAGCCTCCTTCTTGACCTTCCACGTTCCAATTGTTGATACCTCCTACAGATTAACATAGCACCCGAAAACGCCTCGTTTGTAGAGGAATCTCCCTTGGGGGACACCTTTCTTGGTTCCATGGAAATTTGCACGGGAGTAAATATGCCTCAGAACCTTATATAGTCCCCGGGCCACTCACCGATTCAACAGACAAAGCTTACCGAGCACGGCAAAGGAGTGCCCCAGCTCCTGGACATCAAACACCCCAACCAAACTCGTGGCCAAGCAAACGCAAAAACCGGGAGGGTGGGGGGGGGAGGGTAACTCCCAAAACCTTGCGCAGAAGGTCCTGCAGCAAAAGGCCAAACTGTGAGCTTTCAGGCGCACACACGCCATAACCTCTACACCCGCCGTTTCGCTTGGCATCTGCCCACCTTCGCCTTCTGATGCCAATGTCAGGCTCTGGCGCCTGTCTCATGAGCCCGGTGGATCCGATCGTTTCTTGGGCCCATAAGCCAGAAGCCACAAGATAGAACAGGTTTGGCATCCGGATGTATGACCGG
This sequence comes from Effrenium voratum, assembly GCA_963377175.1. NCBI lineage: Eukaryota > Dinophyceae > Suessiales > Symbiodiniaceae > Effrenium > Effrenium voratum. The sequence continues at coordinate 90,141 of CAUJNA010003502.1, read as the reverse complement.
TTGGCTGGATTGTTCCAAATAGAGCTCGGGAGTCCCCAATCCAGATCTGCAACCCCTAGTAGAAGCCCACCACATAGCTACTACCATCTGGCACGGGAGCGAGGCTTGAGTTTGAACCCAGGATAGGGGTAGCAATCTTCAACACACCCCGCAATCGACAGGAAAAAGACCTCCGAGCTTCCCATGACGCGAAAAAAAGCAATTGGAAGGGTCCAGATCTCTATGTGGATGATCTGTAAGTAAATACATATACTGCAGCCAAATGTGTAAATGGAAGTATGTCAGCCAAACTGCATCTATCCAGTATTCTGCAATACTGACTCTACGCCTGGGTGGTCTGAATGTAGTGAATGCTTATTCATGACAAACATGGCCCAACCCAAGACAGGTTCTTAGAAGCTTCTCAGGCTAAGAAAGGGCTCTTAGAACCTTTCAGGTAGGGGTTGCAATGCCTCTCCTGAATGATCCGTCGGAGATCGGAACTATGGCAGTCAAGGCTGCACATGTTCTTAGTAATTACTATCTTCCATGTGGCTCCGGCAGGTGATGCCCTCTGTTGTTACGCTTCCGTTTCTGAGCGCGGTCAATAGTTCAATAGCGCCAATGAGCTAGTGACGAAAACATGCACGACAGAATATGGAAACGGTGGCCTAGAAGTGCGCACCAACCAATCCAGTGATATTTCGTCGAACTCAAGTTGACAACGAAAATAGCTCCGCCATGGCGGGGCAGATCAGTCCAACACGGCCGACCAACTTCCATGCTAAACCACAGCCATGGTAGGCTGAAGCTTGGATGGGCGGACTAAGGACATGTAGCCTGGGGCCGCTGGCATTTCCTTCCAGGCTTCCTCCGCGTCTGATGGCAGCCCGGAGCCTGTGCGAGGGGATGTTCGAGACATATTTGAACAGGCTGGGTATAAAGACTCTCGGCAAAATATAGCGGCAGCAAACCAAGGGCTTCGAGCAAAATCAGTCGCCTAGCACCAAACACTGCCTCTGCTTCCATCTGCATAGCGGCGGCAGGCATCAGCCTCGGTGTGTCGGCCCTTGGTGTCAGTTGTTGTTCAGTTCGCTGCATTGGCTCTGCTGCGCCATCGGCATGTCAAAACACACAAGCGCATTTTTTGGCAGTTGATGTTGCAAGGAAACCACCGCAACAGAAAAGCGGCAAAAGGGTACTGAAAGCTTGGGCCTATCATATTGCATGATGCAGTGGTTGTTGCTTTTTGCAGTGCTGAGGTGTGTTCGAGAATTGCCAGCAGAAGCCTAGTATCTAAGAGCAATCTGAACAGGTTGATCCAGTAGGGATCTCAGTGCGGGCATCCATCATTCTACTCGAGGCCAATCTGCTTCGCAAGTGGGTGAGTCGGTCTTGGCTAGGCCCCATTTGGCTAGCTGGCCACCACGGGACATGCTTCGCGATTCAGCCGGTTCCTTGCCCCTGCAGGCCTCACGCTGGACCACCGGACCGCTCGACCTGGGCGCCCCTGCGTGCTGCATCAGCAACTCGTGCTTGGCATCTCCGCGAACTTAGTGCGGCAAAAGTAGGCACAAATTCAACCCATTCAGGTTTAGTCATCCCCTTGACCCTCTTCGGACGAGCACTGTGCCATCTACTTTCACCCAACTGCAAGATTGTTTAATAGGAAACCCTCAAGAACTGCCGCCTGCCTCCCCTGAGAATTTCCGTGCCGGCTTGGGTTCATCCGGAAAAATGCCTGAGAACCATTTGTGGGCAATTGGCGACTTGATTGAAACCCGGGATGCCCTGGAACCTTAGGGGTCTACAGCAACATATTGTGGTTTCAAGACTCTGCGCCAACCGCAGTGCCCTCAGTTTTCCCACTCGCACGGTCAGCATCACGGTGGGAGTGGGTGCTCTGCGGGCCCGCCATCTACTCCTTGTAGATGAACCTCATCGCAGAACAACAGGGTTCACCTAATTACCGAATCTCAAAAGCTACCTGCTTTACAATGATTTGGATCTGTTTTTAAAATCAGCTGACAAAGTTTGGCTTTTATCCTAGCCCAAATGCATGGAGCGCGAACAATCTGGGATGGCCATCTGACAGGCCAATCATCAATGACCCCGCTTTGGAGACTTTTTCCCCCAAGCCTGTTGGTTGGCCTCCTTTTTATGCCTCCCCCCCCCCCACCCCAAAAAAAAGAAAGAACAAAACAGGTGATATCCCCAACAGCCCGGAAGCCGATATCCCCAACTCAAGCTGCTCCGAAGAACTCCAAAGATTAGGCAAAAAGAAGGTTGGGAACTCCAAGGTTCGCGGTTCGCAGTTGTCCCCCTCAGACATTACCCAACCAAAAAGCTCGCTTTGAGTTGTTTAATGGCACAAAATGAGTCACCAAACAAAAAATATATACGGATCCCGCCGGCTGAGATTGGCTTTCGCCAGGCGGCGAGGTATGCCTTGCATTGTCCCACTCCACTGGCGGCTTGTCCCCAGAGCCTCGCTAAGCCGTCTGCAAGAAGTCGCTCAGCCGTTGCAACCGTGAACCCCACGAGTCAGCGTCCCTCCAATTGGTGGTTTGGATTGGTGGATTGGAGGTGTTCGAGGAGGGGGGTCCCATTCACCCCCTACAAAAAGCCAGGGGTTCAATGTCAAGTCTTGCCTTTTTGCAAGCGTGGGTACAACCTGGCAGCGCCTTTGCCAGTAGTGGTAGTAGCAGCAGTAGGAGCAGCCGCAGAAGTAGCAGGAACAGCAGTGGTACTGGTTGCGGCTGTGGTAGTAGTGCAAGCTCTGGCGCATGCAGAATAGTTAGTGATTAGTGCTTGCAAAAGTAGAATGGACGACAAAAGCGACACTAGCAATGCTCGAAGTACTGCGAAAAGTTAGTTGAAGAGAGAAACAAAGGCTTCAAACATTTGGTCTGGTAGTTTGGCACAATGGTTGAATGCTGGTTTCACAAGTTGGTCTTTCGGAACAACCTGGTCCCTGAGCGCTTGTTTGGCGCTGGACGGCCGGCATTCTCCATCCGTTTCGCTCTCCTTTTGCGATGCTGGTGACAGCTGCACCGAAGAGCATGATCCTCTGCAACAGTCCGTGCTGTCGGAGCGATTGCTGAGCAAACCGCCTCGCTGTTTTAAGTACGCGACGGCGTTTGCCAAATTAGTTGGATGACCTGTCAAATGGGTTCCAAAAATCGATTCCTTTCGGATGCAAAAAGCACAGGGTTGCGCCTGGTTTGTTGCTCACCCCCATGGCCCTGCTTAAAGTTCCACAACGTTCCACGACAATGCCGAGCGGCCGCCGTACTCCGTGATGAACTCCTCTAGCGTGTAAGCCTGACAAATGGAACGAGACGGAGATCCCATAGCACACATGAAACCTGAAAAAGAGCACCAGCTAGAAGAAGCAAGGAACCAAAACCCGTTCAGGTTCCATGCCTCTCTTCACTTGCTCTTGGGGTGAAAAGTTCAACGCTTTGCCTGGCCATCCGCGGGGTCGATTCGTCTCTCGATGCCCTTGGCCAGGATCCGAGCCTATGGGGCAAGTGCGGCGTTGGCGGTAATCTCTCCCCCTAACCACGGACTCTTATTTAACAGGGGTACCTAGGGGATGGGCTCCCCCTTTCCCAAACACGCAAACTGTCAAAATCGCAGTTTCCGAGTCACGAATTCAAATAAAACTGTTGGGGGGTTGTGTTTTATCTGCTTTTGCGGCTCAAACGTACAAGGCACAATTTAAATGTGTAATTACAATTCATGAAATAAACTCAATTTAGCAAAGGGTAAATATGCAATTAGAAGCTGGCCCATGGTTGGCAAGAAACTTGACTAATTACCCCCAATTCTGCTGGGGCTGGTCGGGGCGAGAAATTCGAGAGCTTAGTTTTGGTTTTGAATTGGCCTACTCTAAACGTAGTATTGGGGACCCAGATTTAGTGGTAGGACGCATTTATGCAAAGGGGTTGTCCAATCACAGGGTTGGATAAAGGCCTTTCCCAAAATGTGCTCTTACAAGAACTACTTGTCAGCTTCTATGGGTTTTTGGAGGCAGGAAATGGGGACTACTGGCCATTGGGTGGCCTGGCATGGTGCTACTTGCTCATGTGTGGAACTTCTTTCTGGCTTGACTGCAACAGCCCGGCTTCCCATTCCCGGCTTTTCACTTTGGAAGGGAAACCAAAAGAAAACGCCACGTTTAAATTGGTTCCGAATTCTTGGCACACGCCCAAATGGTGCCGTGGACACATGAGTCTGAAAGTATTTTTCTTTTCTTTACTATGAATACACAATATCTATTGAGGCAAATACGTTGGGCTTATGTAAACGGACAAGCTCTGGCATCCTAAAGCGTCATGCTTGTGAAAGATCGTGATCAACTTTCTGGTGCCCAGAGGCAAAAGGGCTCCCGTAAATCAGGGTCGAAGTAATGGCACAACTCCGGAAAGTAGTGGTAGCTCAGCCAAAATGGGGGGGGGGGGGGGGACTCTGAACTGTGCCCTCTTTTCGCCCAACTGCACCCCCAAATCACCCCTCAAAACGGTCAGTGGCTGATCTGCCTTCTTAATCTCAGTGTCATCGTCGCTGAAGCCCTCCAGCTCCTCATCTTCGTCGCGCTTCCTTACCTCGCCCTTCTTCTTCTTTTTGTCCTTTGGTGCGGACACTCTGGCATTGGGACACCCCAAAAGGATTGGTTTCTCTTGGCTTCCCCTTGCACCAACCCCAGAAAAGGTACACTGCAAAACGACATCTGAAGCTAAGAGATCGTGGGGGGGTACCTGTTCGATTGGTCTCAAAAGGAACCCTCAAGGAAGCCAAGAATGTTGAAGTCCTCTAGTTTACAAACCACCACAATATTTTACTCTCAAAGGTTGGTGTTAAATTTGGCATTTCCCACTACCCTTAGGGGAATACGGGGTTATAGTAGTTGTATATCCCATCAAACCTCTGAGGGATTTTGGAATCGGGGTAGAGGAAACCATCACAGAAATATCACCTTTGTGGGCCAGTCGAAGTGAGCTTCCCTTTGGAAGGGTGATGTCCAAGGCGGATATATAGGGAAGCCTGCAACATTTCTATATCTGTGGGGGTGAAGCGAGTTCTGAGTTCTCCAGTGCATATTTGTTCGCAATCGTTGGACATCTTTGGTGGTTGAACCGGTATGCTGCCTCGACTGCCGGGCGTCCACCATTTTGAGAAACACCCATCCTGGTTTTGAGGCCCCTTTTATACAAAGAAAGCTGAAGCCCTTTAGAACCTGAGAACAAGTTTATGGTAGGATCCCTGCGTCTTCTCTTCAGGGCTAGGGGGTCGCTTTGCCAATGTCCACTCCTTCATCTCCACAACCACCTCAGGTGGCGGAGGCAGTGGGGGCGCCGCATCCTCGTCATCATCGGAGTCAAGGACCTCACCAGGCAGCGACAGCGGCTTCGCGGACCCTATTGACGTTTGGTTCTGCCAGCATGGTTGCAATATGGCTGTGGCTCAAATAAATGTACTCCATTCATTGCTCCTTGGTAAATGAACTAAAGACTAAAACCTGTTCAACCCTAGCTCGATAACTTTGAGCCACACCCATATGCGGGTGTGAATTTTAATTGGGGGCCCTGAGGTGGACCTCAAGTTGGTGGTGATTCATGTCCAACAACCACTTGTGAGGTGGTTCCTCTCAAAAGCCAGGGCCGTGTGGGCTTGTCCAAGAACAGGGAGACACGCTTGGATTTGGAGAGGAATCCAAAAGCTTACTATGAGCGCAATGGCACCAATAGCAGAACCACCTGCCAAGATAGCCAATGGTTTTGGGAGCAAAAAATGCCCCAGCCGCATCCGAAAACTCGCGGCAACTCCATGCGATCCGAGCGGCGCTAATCGGCGCGTACTTTCGGAACAGCTCAAAGTTGTCGGACTGCAACCTGGGCACTCGAGCCTCTGGCCAGTTTGATGGGATTGGCGGGAAGCTGTGGCCCCCGATCACAACGCTAGCAGAGTGCATCTGCGCGTGATGTTTTTTTGTACACATGAGTGCGGCTGCTCTAACAGGTGGAGGAAGCCAATCCTGATCGAAATTGCCGAACACTTTTGCCGGCATCGGGCATCCCATGGAAATTGCACATCCAATCAGCTCAAGTAATATGGAATGACAAAATCTACTTTGCGCCAGTTGGCAAGGATGAACGACTTGCCAATCTGGCGACTCGTGGATTTGTCCATCCACCTGACCACATGGCTCCGCTTTTGCGAATCGATCAACTTGCTGCCACGGGAGCTGTTTCTGCTGCTTTGCGCTGAACAGGTGGATGTGGCCACGAATCAGGTTCAGACAGTCCGTGGCAATGCTGCCCTGGCTTCGGCTCTTTCCATCGGATAGGTGTTACCCGAAGCCTGATGCAATTCCTTGCCGCTCCTCTCAAACCATTCCGACGAAATCAATGTCAGGGTGGGATGTTGTTTTAGAAGCCCTCTGTACCTGCTTTGGGCTCCCAAAGTGGCACTGGCACAGCAATTCGAGCCTCTCAAATGTGTTTGTTTGTCTTCGGCTCGCTCCATTCACCAAAAAAAAGCAATTCCTAAAAGTGTGGGGAGCTGGTTCCGCCTTCAGTCCCTCGATGAACCTCCGGTGCGCTACCTTAGGCGGACCCCCCGGTACCCCGTCGTGCCACTGGGCCGGCAGGGTGCCTACAACCCTGGAATTGTCCAAAGGCGGTGGACTTGCTTTGGAGAAACCTCTGAATCCACAGCTCTGTTGCTTTAGAGCTATTTTGCCGGCCCGAAATCAACCAAGGCAAGCTGACATGCTTGCAAGGGCCGATAACGGCACCCCGGAGCATGCGCAGTGTCCATGCAACTGGTACCGCAAAGAACTCGGCTTGCAGCTCAAGTATGGAGAGGCAAGCCGGGGAACTCCAAACAGTAACTGCAGCTGTTGTAACTTTGGGGATGGGGCCCTGATTCTTCAAGTACCTACAAAGGGAACATGTATGGGGTTGAGAGCCGATTCCATCACGAGGTTTTTGGGTGGCTTTGGGGGCCTTCAGCCACGCGGCTATGTTGTAGAGCGGGCTCGGCTTTATTCTGCCCTCCTTAGCTGCCTGGCGCCACAGTAACAGGTCCACACGCCCAACAAGGAGTGGGTCCATGAAAGCAACATCCTCACACGAGTTCCACAAAATGCATGGTGATTCACCGAGAACCCCTCAAAAGAAGCACTTTTTTGCGGACCCAGAACAAAGCGAAGGGGTCTGCTCGGAAAAAAGTGCGGATGAAGCGCCTTTGTAGCATTTGCGGCTCAACAGCAGCAAGTGGATGCAAAGCTGCAAAACAGCCAGCGCTTCATCTACACCAGGCAAAAGACAACAAAATGCGTGTGGAACGAACTCTGCCCTCGTTGACAAAAACCGCTGGGAAGCTACGCAGCGTTACAAAGCAAGGCCCAAAACTGGGGGGGGGATCTGAGGGAACTGTAGCCAGCGCACTCGTCATTGCCTGGTCGAAAAAGAAAACCTTCACAGGTAAAATGCAAAAACGATCTTGTTCCCAAACTCTTCTGACTGACGCGGCCCTCAGAATCAAAATGCTGTTCAGCACAATCAAAATAAGAATGCCTTTAGAGGGAACTGCCTAACATGCCAGGGCATCAGATGCTTCGGAATGATAACAAGCCAGTCCACCCCTCTGGGTTCCCCCCTACAAAACTCAAGCCTCGGGCTCAGCAAACCGAACCTCGCAGAACAAGACACGCGGGCGGCAATTTTGGCCACAGAAAACCGATGCGCCTTGCATGCCTTGTAGAGCCAGCGCAGGCGGTCCAGGGGCTTCTTGGGAAAGATCTCTTCCCACCTTTCAAGCATGAGGCCGAAGCGAGGAACTGGCGTCTTTTGACTGGGATGCTCGGCCCCCAGAGCAAAAGGGTCTAACCTTTTGTAGGTGCACTGGAGAAGCCGTTGTTTCCAAAAGGTCTAAGGGGCTAAGGACACACCAAAGACCAGCCATGTTTAGGCTTTTGTGTTTTTTTGTTCAAACGGGATTTGTCGCAAATAGGGGAACACTCCAAAAACATGCGTTCAAACAAACAAACAAACAAACAAACAAACAAACAAACAAACAACATACTTAAGCATGCTCCGCAAACCGCATTTCTGGGTTTGGGCAAGCGCCAGCGTCATGAACCGCAAAGGGGTGCCAACCGTTTGCGCAAGGGGCGCTGTGCGAAGCTTGCATTACCGCATGCGGCCACCGCCAAGGTGCGACATTGTGACATACTCCTCTTGCTCTTTCACCTCCTCCTCCTTGGTCACCTGCAAAAGGAATCCTATGGGGTTCTGGACCCCCTTTTGGTTGAACCAATTGAAGGGAAGCTAACAGGAAATTGCCATTGTGGGGGGCCATGATTTTGAGAAACGCGATCTTATCATCTTATCATCTCATCATCTTATCCTTAGTGGGGTCAAACCCAATCCAAACCGCCAATTCAGAGATCAAGGGCCCTGCGCCTTCTTCTTCCGCCTGGTCACGACCTCGCGAGACAGCTCAACCACCACAAGTGGCAAGGTGAACTATCCAGATCCATAATCTTGCTGGAGCATTCAGTTCAAAGCAAGCGATAGCGGCTACAAGCTGCTCCTCAAGCATTCCAAAGCGAGGGAAAACATGGGAAAACTTGCTTTGCAAAAATGGAATGGGGGAGCTTTGACATCTGACGTGGCAGGCATGGCTGACGTGCAGGTCAGGTCCCAAGTAGTTAGCATCTCAAAGGATGTGTGCACGTGTGAACCTCGCCTGCAACCTGCAAACCCTGTTCAGCAAACCAATCCCTTGGCATTTCCTGCATACGGACGAAAACAGAATGAAGCAACAGAGAGCTCGGTTAAAGCGGCACTAAGGCCTTGCCAGCACCAAGTTGTATGTCGGGAATTCCCAGAGAGATCAGAGACACCACAAAGCCCGCAGCCAGAAACAAACGGGCTGTTGTCATTTCACAAGTTCTTTTGTGATGTTTGCCTTCTCACGCACCACCCAACAGAATGCTGCAAGGGGTGGCAATGGCCGTGGGTGTTGCGGTCGGGGTTGTTTGAACAGCCCGTAGTGGGACAGCACTTAAAGGGGAAACTACCATCTCTCTCTCTCTCTCTCTCTCCATGGGCGAGATTCACTTCAACGTGTAGTTGATGCCGGCCGCTATGTATGGAACAATTTCCGTCCGGCATAAGGATCTTGTGGGTTGACTTTGAACGCCAGTTTCCTTCCTCCCTGCCTCCGCGGGCAAGGGGGCCTCTTCGCGAATCTCGTCGCCATCCTCAGGCAGTCATTTCGTCATCCAGAATGGGGCTGGCTGCAACAGTGTCACAGACCAGGAAAGCGCTCGAGGGACAAAGTCGTTGCTGGCATGTACATGCTTAAATAAATATATATATATATATATACATATTGAAGATGTATACAAGCTTTTGGCAACGCAAGGAACAATCAAGGTCCTTTTTCGGGAACCGTGACTGGCTTCATACCTGCCAGCTGCAAAGGCAGCCACCCCAACTTCTGAGGCCCCTGCGTCTCCCCACGCCGGCCGGTCGCCCATCGCGATCCTGCAAATCGTGCTGACATCTGGCAAGTCAAAAGCAACAAACATCGGACCGGCGTCTTTTCAAGCTGCAGGAGGGCCATGGCCAGGTGTGTTTGTGTCTTTGTGTGTGAGGGAGTGAGTGTGAGTGAGTCCGTGGGTGAGTGTATGAGTGAGCGTGTCAGAGCGTGAGAGAAAGTGTGCACGTGAGCGTGCGCGTCGTGCGTGTGCATGCGAGTAACATGTCGTGTGTGTGTGTGTGTGTGTGTGTGTGTGTGTGTGTGTGTGTGTGTGTGTGTGTGTGTGTGTGTGTGTGTGTGTGTGTGTGTGTGTGTGTGTGTGTGTGTGTGTGTGTGTGTGTGTGTGTGTGTGTGTGTGTGTGTGTGTGTGTGTGTGTGTGTGTGTGTGTGTGTGTGTGTGTGTGTGTGTGTGTGTGTGTGTGTGTGTGTGTGTGTGTGTGTGTGTGTGTGTGTGTGTGTGTGTGTGTGTGTGTGTGTGTGTGTGTGTGTGTGTGTGTGTGTGTGTGTGTTGTGTGTGTGTGTGTGTGTGTGTGTGTGTGTGTGTGTGTGTGTGTGTGTGTGTGTGTGTGTGTGTGTGTGTGTGTGTGTGTGTGTGTGTGTGTGTGTGTGTGTGTGTGTGTGTGTGTGTGTGTGTGTGTGTGTGTGTGTGTGTGTGTGTGTGTGTGTGTGTGTGTGTGTGTGTGTGTGTGTGTGTGTGTGTGTGTGTGTGTGTGTGTGTGTGTGTGTGTGTGTGTGTGTGTGTGTGTGTGTGTGTGTGTGTGTGTGTGTGTGTGTGTGTGTGTGTGTGTGTGTGTGTGTGTGTGTGTGTGTGTGTGTGTGTGTGTGTGTGTGTGTGTGTGTGTGTGTGTGTGTGTGTGTGTGTGTGTGTGTGTGTGTGTGTGTGTGTGTGTGTGTGTGTGTTGTGTGTGTGTGTGTGTGTGTGTGTGTGTGTGTGTGTGTGTGTGTGTGTGTGTGTGTGTGTGTGTGTGTGTGTGTGTGTGTGTGTGTGTGTGTGTGTGTGTGTGTGTGTGTGTGTGTGTGTGTGTGTGTGTGTTTGTGTGCGTCTGCGTAAACACGAGCGGGTGTCTGGGCATACCCCCCCCCCCAAGCCGCCTGGGACGCTTGTCAACCAGCATCATCGAAATTGTAAATCTAAGCAAACGGAAAACATGCGTGAACCCTGTGCAGCAGAACTAGCCAGGAACGTCCAAATGGCAAGTCTAAACAAATGGCAAAGCATGCGACCGGGCAATGTTTTGCATGGGAGCACGTGGAACAGTTCAGCCCGGACCTAGTAATCAAACCCACCGCGGACCAATGTGCAAAATGCAGCCCCCTGCCGCGCGCCGAGGCCGAGGCCAGCTTTCGGGAAGAGAACCGCTTCCGAGGAGAGAACCGCTTTGTACGCCTTTGAACAAATCCCTTCTTGCGCGTGGGAACCCGCAGCTTTTTGTAGGCCTCTGCCCCCCAAATAACTACTCACACTGCGCATCCTATAGCTGGTTGGCTGGGTGTGTGGTTGGGTGGGTGGGTGCGTGTTATGTGTGTGTGGCTCCTGTGTGAGTGTGCATTTGTGTGTGTGCTTTTGTGTGTTTTTGTGTGTGTGTGTGTGTGTCCGTGTGTGCGTGCCTGTACGTATGTCTGTGCGAGTCCCTGAACGAGTGGCTGTGTGTGTGCGTTTGTGTGTGTGTGTGAGGCTGTGGGTGTGGGTGCAACTGCGCATGCACGACTGCGCATTTGTGCGTGCCAAAGCGTGTCTATCCACAGAGGCCGCGCCGCTGTTTCAAGCTTCCTCCGAAAGGCAGAGAATAACGCGGGTTTTGCGGATCGCATCTGCACAGGCGAAACCATCCTTGGACCCGTGTCCAGGATTCTGCGGTGTCTTGAGAGAGATTTGCCCATCTCGAGACTTTCCGCAAGCCATCGCTCCAAATATGTCATACTCCGCCGCTTTCTCAAGAAGGGAAATCCAACAGGGGTTGAAGTTGTCAGCCTTTGGGACAAATCGAGGGATTCATGCAGAATCAACACCTACGCTTCTAAAAGCCCTAATTTCTGCATCGGGTGCCATTCTTATGAGGGCCTTGTCTGGGAACTGGCCTCGAACACCATGGTCAAAACCCCGACTCTGAGTCCAAAGTTATGGCTTCTCCAATGGGAGCTGGTACAACATGTTCCTAAATCCATGTTCAGGGGTTCATTCCCAGCACCAACCCCAGAACCCCAGGAACAAGGTGCGTTCTGTTCATTCGCAGCTCTTTCTCCAAGGTCACAGCCCAAATCAACGGTTTTCAAAAACAATCCCCCAATCACGTATTCCTATTCACACACTTGAACAAGCGGCAGGGGTCACTGGCTGTCCAGCTGTGTGCAGGTTGCTCCGCACCTACAACAGCTGAACGTAAAGTTGACTGAAGTGTGTCTCAGGACATGTCGGTTGAAGTGCCCTTGTCTTCAGCCGTGGGTATGTGTCAAAGGGGGAAACTACCCCGGAAATACACAAACCTTTGGGATCAGGTCAGGCATAAGCCAAGCAAAAGCCGCTCGCCTCAGCCAGCAAGCGGACGCGTGAGCCAAACCAAACCGTACCGAAACACACGACTTCAAAAAGCATGGTTTTCCCTTGGCTTGATCAAAAAAAACACCAGTCGTTCTCGCCGCAATGCGAAACACTTCTTCGCGTGGCTCGTGTCCGTGCTGAAACGGCAAAACATTATTTAAACAACATTGAAACATGAAAAAACGGCTATTCCCGGCAGCCAAAGGCTGCAGAATGCTGACAGGTTCCGACTTTGCTTTCTGGTGCCATGTTGTAACTTGGCATCCAAACCGCCAAAAGAAAAGCAGCCCGTGGGACGTGCGATGGATTCAAAGCATCACTCGTCCCTGAGCACAATAGGGATCTTTGTGCTGCATCGGCGTGCAGTAAATCCCACACTGCACTTCTCAGCAAGCACCAAACGGTCTGTGCTTCTCAGCCTTGTCTCATGCTATCGAGAAGCTTACACCTGGAGTACGCACACTCTTGTCAAGCTCAATCCTGTTGCGACCTGCCCTTGAATTGCCCCCGTGCTTCCAGCTCACAAAAACATTTAACACACACACACACACACATTTCCCCAGAATGACTATTTTACGAACCATTGGCTACTCAGCTCGGGCAACCTGCATGGGGCTACAGGAACTTCAGCAACGTCGCACGAGCGTGCAGGCTATTGTGCACAGCTGCATCCCATACGACGGGCTGCTGGTAGAGAGAAATGGACGCGGCCTAAACACCAATAGTCACACTGGTTAATACACATGTCTATCATCGACTGTTATTGGGTGCGAGCAGGGTCTAAGGTATGAGGATGTGTCAAAAAGGGCCCATGCCCTGTGCCATTTTCACGAGGCCTCGGCACAGTGGACTTGAAACTCTGATTGTAGGGGCAGATCCTAGCCCCCCCCTATACCCACCAGTAGTGTTCTCCGAACCCGTCTGTGAACGCCTTCGATCAGAAGCATGAATTTCCTGGGTGGGGGGGGCCTTTAGTTCTTGCCGGCGATGCCGAGGTGTGGAAGGCGGGCATGGGCATGCAGGATCTCCCGGAGCAGTCCCCAATGTTTAACCATGTGTCATCGAGAGCTCCCATGCGGCACACACCAGCTTTCCTTTTGGCCGCCCAATGGGCTTGAAGCGCTAAAACTGTTTCTCACAGCGCGCAAGTCGTGCGACGCTGGAGCCTTCAAACAAAATATGCCAATAAATATTGCATCGCTTGGGCCACTTGGAGGTTGAAGCCGGCAACTGCTTGTTGTTACGCGGTCTTCGCCAAGCAAGATCCCATGCGTGAACATTCCACGCCCACGCAAAACAACATGACTTCAAATCAGCCCTGCAGGGCTAACACTGCTGTACACATCTTGTGTGTTGATTTGCAAAGGGCGGCCTGCAAGGGCAGCCTGCGATTGAACGCATCCGTTAGGATGCTCGCAAGCGTAGGTCCCGAGAAGGCTCACACAAATTGGTCACGCACATTCGCGAGCAACACGGGCTTTAAAGCAAGTCAGCAAAACACATCCATCGTCCGATGGCATGCGCTCGGCAGATTTTTTTGGTGGTTCATCGCACTTCAGAATAGATGCTTGCTGCCAACGTGGGCTTCACATGACACATGGGAAGAAAGCACAAAGCAGCCTCATGCATTTTTGTGCGCGATGAACCGCGCAAACTGAAACATGGCGACATTCAAACAATACAAGACACTACCCGCCTAGGCAAGTCTTTGCGCAGCTTGATCACAGGGCCTGACCGGATTTCGGGTAGCCTGTTCAGTAGAAACAAGGACGGGGGTGTGAAAAGCCAAAGACACAAAAGGGGCGCATAGCTTCCTTCTTTCCAAAAAGCAACAAAGTCTGCAGTTTCGGGTTTGTTGGGTCGGCTTGGGGCGCGGCGCTGATGGCTGGTTTAGAGCTGTTTAGGGTAGGTTAAGGGCGGCCTTTGGCTGTGGGTGGCTTGAGGGCTTAGGATTGAGGGTCGTTTTGTCGCTTGTCTGGGGTGGGTTTAGCAGGCTTCCTTACACTATACACCTGAGCAGTGCCTTGTAGAAGGTGGTGCCCTTTTTAGTCTTGTGGAAAAAGCCATGTTTCAAATTGGCAAAATGTATCTTTAAGGAGCCCTGTTTAAGTGGAGGTTGGTTCGTCGAAACGAACATGCTGGGTAATCCAAGATAGCCGCAGGCGATCTGACATGGTCTGCGCAACCAGGAGGTCCTGCTTTTGGGCTTCTCCCTTCAGGGTGTCCATGACTCGAGGCTCCTTGCCCCGGCGTTGGGGCGCCCCATGCACGATCACGCGTGCGCGCGTAGTCCATGCAACGAGCCAAGACATGAAGTAGTGTCAGCAAGCCTTCACAAGCTTGCATCTTGATCTCCCCACAAGATCAGCTGAAGCTCCTGCGCGGTTTCGGCTGACTGTCACACCTGCACCATTTTCCAGGGTTTTCTGCCAGCGGCCAAAGTGGATGAAAAAAACCTTCTCCACCTTGACGCTGTCGAAATGGCTTTGCTTCACAGCTTCTCGAGTGAGCACATGGTGCGCATTCTCCACCGCAGCGTAGGGCCTGTTGCCTGAAGTGATCCAGATTGATCTCGTAGCCTTTCCACGTAGTTCATCACCCTTGCGTCAGAATCACAGTGGCCCTGCCGCAAAACCACCTTCTCGGCGGGCCTGGGCTGCGCCGCAGGCGATGTGGCGCACCTGCATGAAGAGCTCAGATCCGGAGACCTCCTCCAAAGCGAAGTCCACCACCAAGACCCAGAAGAGCAAGGCCACCGCCATGCCCATCAAGCAGCCCAGCGCGAGAAGCTGCCCCGTGGCCCAACTCACGGGCCAAGTTGAACGAACATGGCCCTTGGGGAATCCCAGCACGTGCAGGCATGAAGACTCACAGAAGATGGCTGAAACCGGCTGACAGCTGTTCAGGGTTTAAGCTCCTGGTTAGGGTCAGGGTTTAGAGTTTCGCATTCGGGTCGCTAGGGTTGGGGTTTGGTTGGACGAGACACCTGGGTTCGTCGTTGCAACTCCTACGATAGCTCTACGCTTGTTGGAGCGGCGGTCGAAAGTAGGGCCGCAGCGCGGTTGGGGAATTAGGGTTGGTTGGGCGGGTGTGTGTTTGCTTTAGGGCTGGGTTTAGGGTTGATTCGGGCCCCATAGCATGTTTGAAGCTTGCTATTTTGGGTGGAATCGCGGTCGGCGTAGCCTTGTTTTAGGGTGGAACTGACCGAGCCGCCATCCGCTAACCGCCAACCGCCCACCGCCCGCCGCCAACCGCCAACCGCAAACCGCCAACCGCCAACCAACCCACCGCCTCAACAACCAAGTGCCAACCAACCCACCACAACCACCGCCAACCACCACCACTAGCACCACCACCACTAGCACCACCACCACCACCACCACCACCACCAGCACCACCAACCACCACCACCACACCACCACCAGCACCACCAACCACCACCACCACCACAACCACCAACAACCCACCAACAACCCACCACCACCACCACCACCACCACCACCACCCCACCACCACCACCACCACCACCTCAACCACCACCCACCACCCACCACCCACCACCCACCACCCACCACCCACCCACCACCACCCGCCACCACCCACCACCACCACCACCATACAGAAAAAGAGTTCCGGCAAACCTGTGGACAAACAAAGCTAGGGCCCGAAAGGCTGCCAAAGCCATCAAAAGCATGCAAAAACCACGCCGAAGCAGCTGAAAAAAGCGAAAACAAAAAACATCCCACAAAGAAACAGAAGCATGGATTTCCCAACGGCTTGGGGTGTGCTAAGGCATGATTTCTGCCCAAATCCAGTTCCGCAGGAATCCTGACGTTTGGAGGTGCCCACTTTGGGTTGCCAAATGGAACCTGCCCGTACCTGAGCAAGGCGATCACCTGCTGCACCTTTGTAGGCTTAAGGGAACGGCAAATCTGTTTCCGACAGGCTCAGGGCTAAGGGGCGGCTTGGTCGCAAAGAGCATCCATGCAAAGATACCATGAAGAAACCCAACGCCTTGAAGGCAAAACGGGCACTGTCTCGGATGGTCTTCCCAACCCTCTCATGCACTTGGGGTCGGACAAAGGGGTGTATTGCTTGATATGTTCAAGCCAGACACCCATCCGGGTACGGTATGCAGGACATAGTGTGATATAACGTGGTCGGATTGTGATCCACATTTATCAATGCAGCCACCCCGTCCCTCTCGGTACGCCTGTCGGCGTCGGGAGACCTGGGTCCTGAGCCTGCTGGGACGATGCTCCACCTCCTCGTTCATCCCCGACCCTGGACTTAACCTGGTGGATTGGGGGGGAAAATGGTGCGCCATGTGGAACCTTAGGCCCATGGCCATGGTTCCATGGGAACCCCTACAGGTCTGGGGTCAATGGCAAATGGATGTGTTACCCCATCAAGGCATTTGCTACGCAGCGCGCACAAAAACTCAAACAAATACAACATCATGGCTTCCAACCACACGCAGTGGCTAGCCTTTGGCTCTCTCAACCAGCAATGCGTCTCATATCTGAACAGGTATGCCTATCCAAGTGCAACTCCAAGTACATGGAGTCAGAATGTGGGATTGTCCTTTCCTCGATCGATGCATCCAATGAAGGAAGCAAATAAGTCCGAAAAACTACAGGTTAGTGCTCATCTCCACGCACAACCCTGGCACTAAGGCATGTAGCTCCGTCTGTAGACAACGGCCCTCTTCTCACCGACCGTCCTACTCCACTGATTCTCTGCGTCTTGGCCTTTGCTCTCACAACTGTATCGACTAAGCATACTGATGTAGACAGCCTACCCACCATTCCGCAGGAAGCAAGCTGGGCTCCCTATCTCCCCCCTTTCAACATCACTCCAAAGAAAACTCACTGTAAATTGGCAACCAAAAAAGGGAAACACAGGCACTTGGGGTCTGGGTCCCCTCGAATTCGTCCTCCAGGAACTGCGTCAGCTTCTCCACGCCTCCCACCCCGTGTGCCCAGAAGGGAAAACAAGAATCGGCGCCATGTTTCCGACCTGGCTGTTCACTTCGGAACCCCTCCAAAAAAAGGCAAAGGGCTCTGGCTGTCTGGGCCTCTTTCGTGCAGGACTCGGTTAGGAGCAAAGACCAAGCCCGGACGGTCCGGCACATCCCAGGAGTAGTAGGACGACCGCGGGGATTTCAGCGCCTGCAAACGAGTGCACGCACACTTGCTTGGAAGGATTGGTATTGACTAGTTTTGATCGGCCTGGATTGATTTTGCATCCAAGCCACCAAGAGGGAAGCTGAAATTCTCGCATGCCCAGTGCACACCAATCCAATCCAATCCAACCTAATCCGAAGCCAATCCAATCCGATCCAATCCGATCCAATCCGATCCACACCAGTCAAAACAGCTCTATACCAACAAAACCACTTCAGACCCCTCATGGATGGGATGTGAAGCCAAAGTGAGTTTCCCCAGTTGGATATGTTTTCTCCGCGGGTCTCAAGATGCAGGAGTCAGGTATCCCAAAATTGCTTCCCAGGGATACCCTGCCTTGGCCACCCACAAACTGCGGTTTGGGCCCATAAATAAAACTTGGGGTTGCGCAAGCATGGTCACAATTACTACCTCCGGCTCAAACGCATCTCCATACATGCGGCGAAATCCAGTCGGGCAAGCAAACAAATGTGGGGGCAAAACCTCCCGGAAGTGCAACAAACACCTGGCTATTTTGCAGGCCCCCGCACAAACGCGCTTGTGCCGTCACCAGCATCCAACAACACCCCAAGAACCCCCCGAGCACCCCACTGTCAATCCTGCAGCGATGCGCCCGCGGCATCACCACCCAAACAGCACCCCAAAGTAGCACCTGCATCAGCAACCCAAACTGCGTGCCTGCCGCCAATCTCGCACAAATGCACCGTCACCAGCACCTCCAATAGCATCCCAAACAACCCCCAAAACAGCACCTGCCAAAAATTCATGGCCCCCCAGCACCCGGGGTCCAATCTCGCAAAAAATACCCAAAACAGCACCTGCACCAGCACCCCAAACAGCATGCACCGTCCGCACCGTCACCGCACCTCAAACAGCAACACAAGCAGCAACCCAAAACAGCACCTGCACCAACACCCCACCTAGCACCCTGCCGGCAATCTCGCAAATCACTTTCTCCTCTTTAAGTTGCCCCGAAAGCTTTCAGCTATCTGGGGAAACCACATCGACGCGTGTCCACCATGCCCCTTATCCTCCACTTCACCCCACTTCAGCCCACATGGGGCTGTCTGTGCCCCATTTCCCTTCGCCTCTTCCTTCACCAGCATCCCCAGACACTGCTTTGGGCTCACAGACGTCGTGCTCTTTGAGTCCTTCGAGCTCTTGGAGCTCTGCCTCTGCTGCTCCGGCTGCTCGGGCGGGCACGGCAAAGATGGCAAAGAATCATCCTCCAGGAGCTGGGGCTTCAAGGACGGCTGCACGTGGCTCAGCGACTGTCCCATGAGCGCCATCGAGGTATCTGAGCTGGGGCTAAACATAAAATATAGAGGTAAGCTTTTGAAAGCTGCGGACACGTCAGCAATTCAACACGCCGCATGCCCTTGTGGTCTTGTGAAAGTAGCTGGAATGCCAGCTAGCTCCCAGCACCGCAAGTTTTAAAATAATTGCAAAACCCAACTTGAGGGATCGCCATACATCACTGTCAGCTTGTTATGCTCGTGTTACCCTCACCTTTTGAGCTCGCCATTTTCAGCTGGATGACCCAACACTACCCAACATATTTAGCCAACCTATGAATCTAACGAATACTTCTTCCCAAGAAAACTCCAGGTGAAAATGGAAACCCCAATTTGATATCCAAGCCCTCAAGATGCAACTCTAGTGGCAGGATCCCCTCGACTTTCGGAGATCTGGGGATGTCTTTGAGGATCCTTTTCTGTTCACTTTCTTTGGGGGGGGTCCAAAGGAAAACGGGCAAACCAGACCTACCACCTTCCCCTCCCCGCTCCTCGCCGGCACTTCGCCGCAGCGAGAACGGCAAGAGCCCAACGCTGCGGACAGTTCAGCCCAGGCGACCCTCCAAAGCACAGATCGAAACCACCAATTCGACGGAAGCTGAAGAGTGGGCTGTCAACCTATTTCTGTGTGGGTGTGGAGCGATGTGGGTGACCCTTCGGTGGACAGAAAGGAGAACTGGTAACACCTTTTGCTCAACCTTGGACAATCTTTTGTCGAACCTGGGGCGTGTTGTTCCAATCTTGGATGTTGTTCAATTCAACCCTTACAAAACAAAGCCACTGCGCAGAGCTGCGCAAGCATGGTGTGCTGAATGCTGTACAAGCGGGCATCTCGCAGCGGATTTCCAGACCATGTTGTGCCGCTTCAGATTTAAGTCTTCTCAAACAAAACTACGATGAAGTTTGCCACCCAGCGAGGACTCTAGATCGCGCAAAGCGCAAACGCGCGACTCCAGCATGCACATTTGGCCAAATCCGAAAGAGAGAACAGCATTTGTTGGGCATGATGAGTGGTGTCTCTGAATACAACACGCTTGGCAAATACAGCGTTCATCACCCTTCCTTTGAAGTGTGCGGCTTGAGCGAATCTTGGCTTGCCAGCTGAGGAAGGTAAAGCAGCAGTGCCCCCCAATGGAGCCAACTGCATGGACTTTGACAGACAATTTGCCTGGCTGGTAAGCACACACATCTGAGAACGGAGAACCAGGTCCCCGGCCAGCGGCCTCTGCCTAGGCAAACATGCGAGCGTTACCCTTGAGAGCATGGGAGAATTGCCGCTTCTTGTTGTTGGTTTGGTGGGAAATCCAAAGCTCGTCCCCCAATGTCCTCCCAAATTGAGCTTGACTACTGAATACTTGGACCAAATCTCATGTAGCCCCCCTCCCAGCCCCCATCCGCAGGATGGGCTTGCTGCACGTGCGTGGCGATCTCTCAAGATTCAAGCAGGTGCCCATGATGTTTGTTGATTGGAAGCCTGTGATCCGCGTGAAATGACTTCCTAGACCGGAGATAAAGGCATCCACTCGTGAAGGAAGTTCATCACGGGTGTTCGTTCGCTTTACCCCCAGAGCTCCTCATTTGCACATGTCGTGCAATGCAAAACGCTTCCCGCTCCCGCCTGGTCAATTGCACGGAGACCTCGCTCTCTCACTTCCCGCCTAAGGGCAGACAGTCAGTCCAATTGGTCGGAATGTCGTTGGGTTGTTGAATGGTAATCTGCTTTTGGGGAGTGGATATTGTAGTGGTTCCCGTTTACCCTCTACAGGAAGGGCTTCAAGCCCCAGGCCACCAAGCCAAATCAGTCGGGATCCAACTGAGATGATGGAACCTCCAAAATTCAAGATGGTTGGTTTTTCCTTTGGCCTCCATGTCCCAGTCTAAAAATGGGCACCCTCAAAACCAAACAAAAAAAAACACGCGCCGCCCATTCCAGAAACCCCCGGCTCAGGCGCCGGCAGGGCCGCGACACGGGCGCCGGAGGCCTCCCGCTCCAGGTGCAGCTGGGGCCACAGCCTGGCCCGACTGGTGCAGGGCAAGCTGGATCGCAGGACTTCTGACCGGAGCTGGTGCCCAAGTTCCGGCATTTTGCCGGGAATGGCTTCACCGTCTTTGGCCTGAAACCATGGTATCAAGGAATGCTTTGCTGGACATCATTTGTTTTGAGGACACCAATCAATCCCAATTTAGCATCCCGATTGCTTTTGGAAAGCCGCTGAAAGGGGACCCCGCTCGCAACCCAAGGTAAGGATTCAAGGGTTGCCTTAGAACAGCCCAGGTTTCGGGATCCCCTTAAAGGAAGCAAGGGATGACAAATAATTTATATGCGTCCCCGCATTCCCTGCGATTCCCAAATGGTTCTTGGCAGGGGATGAGGGAACGACCCCTACCAACCATAATTGTTGGCTTCCTCTTAGGGAATGAGCGCAAATGAGCGGCCAAAATTGCGATACCCAGGGCATGGGAAGCTTAAGGCTTGCCCTTTGGCTTTCGCGGGGGATGGGCCGCAGACTGCTGAAAGTCTTGCGCCTTGTTGAGGGTTCCAGCTTCGGGCCCCAAGGACTCCTGCAAGTTATGGAACAGAAAAAGGGCGTCCCCGACAAACTAAACATGATGGCTCCATGACAATATTTCTGCCGCCCGCTTCCACTCGTGATTCCCAAATCACGCAAGTCTCTTTCGCTGAGTTGAAACATGCGCACCTGGGTGTGAGCCTGTGGGAATATAAATTCCGGAGGGCTCTCCAAAAAATCCAGACTTCATGCGAAAATGGGTGGGGGTCGAGGGATCGGAGCAATAGCCTGAAACATTGGCCGTATCATCTGGCCCATTGCGGCCTACTCTGCGAGTGACTTTCTTCTCGCGGGGCCCACGAAGAACTGGCCCACCAGAAACTGTCGGTACGTGTCAAATGGATTTGGACCTCCAACTGGCTGGTTTTCCTTTCGATTTCTGTTACACTTCGACCTTACAAATGGGTGGTGTTCCCACAACGGGCCGTGTTCCTCCCCAAAATGAGCCTTCCACGAAAGAGGGTGCGGAGCTTCAAACTGACCTCCTTCTCCCCATTTCGTAACACGAGCAAGTGCCACTCCAGATTGGCCGGACAGCAGCGCACAGCTCGATCCAAGACCTGGCACTCAGCCGGAGTGCATTGCCCGTAGCCCCAAACCCAAAGCACCCAACACATACACACATACACACATACACACATACACACATACACACATGCACACATACACACATACACACACACACAAACACAAACAATACACCAGCATAGACCCCAGATAGCAATGATTGCACACCAGCACCTCCAACAGCACCCCCTGAAGAGTGCCTCAAATAGCGTCAATCGAGCGCCCACGAAATCACAAGCACCTGCAAGAGCACCCAAAAGAGCATCCCAAAGCGGCACCTGCAGCAGCACGCCGCCGTGCAGCCTACCGTCAAGATGCAAACGTGCGCGCGCACCGTCACCCCCAAAACAGCACCAGCACCCCAAACTGCATGCCCCCTAGCACCCTACCGTCAATCTTGAAAAGATGCCCCGCACTGCCATCAGCACCTCAAACAGCACCCCAATCAGCACCTAACTGCCTGCCCCCTAGCACCAGCCCATCAATCTCGCAAATTCCCCCTCTTTATTACAAGTTGGAACCTTATGGCTATCTGGGGGACAAACGCAAACACAAACACAAACTACACCAGCATAGACCCCAGATAGCACACCACGGCTACGAACCATGACGCAGCATTATCATGATGATTTAGACAACACCATGATGATACCACAGCCACTGAGCATGGCGCGCTACAAACGCGCATGCAACGTCCTAATGAGTTCAGCAGCATAATGATGATGTTGAAAGCATCATGCTGATACAGTTCTGATGAGTTCGACAGCATCATGATGATGCGGACAGCATCATGATGATGCGGACAGCATCATGGTGATGCAAACAGCATCATGCTGATTGTAAAGGCAGCATCATGATGATACAGCCACGAACCATCTTGTGACAGCGTATCAGCATCATCCTGATGTTGACAGCATCACGGCGCCACTACAACCACAAACCATAACGCAGCATCGCAGTGACCCCAGTTGCATCATGACGTGGTTGGGAACATCATGACGATACACCAGCCACGAACCGTTACGCGCGAACAGCATCGCATCCACCAGCCCCCGTGCCCCTCCACCAGCACCCCGGACTGCATGCCCCCTAGCACCCGGCCGTCAAGCTCGCAAAGCAGCATCCACCAGCACCCCAAACCGCATCCACCAGCACCCCAAACTGCATGCCCCTTAGCACTCGGCCGTCAAGCTCGCAAAGCAGCATCCACCAGCACCCCCAAACTGCATGCCCCCTAACACCCGGCCGTCAAGCTTGGAAAGCAGCATCCACCAGCACCCCAAACTTCATGCTCCCTAGCACCCGGCCCTCAATCTCGCAAATCACTTTCCACTCTTTATTAGAAGTTAGAACCCCTATAGCTTTCAGCTATCTGGGGAACAAACAAACACACAAACACAAAAACACAAAACAAATTACACCAGCGTAGACCCCAGATAGCACATCGCGGCTACGAACCATTATGCAGCATCATCATGGTTCCCGAGGCATCATGATGATGTTGACAGCATCATGATGATGTTGAAAGCATCACGCACAGCCACTCAGCATGTGCGCTAAATAGACACGAAGACAGCGTCCTAATGAGTTCAGCAGCAAAAATGATGATGTTGACAGCATCATGCTGATGCACCAGCAACGAACGATCCCGCGCCACATATCTAGCAGAAAAAAGGCAGAGACGACGTCCTGATGAGTTCGACAGCATCATGATGATGCGGACAGCATCACGATCATGCGGACAGCACCACCATGATGCGGACAGCATCATGGTGATGCGAACAGCATCATGGTAATGGTAAAATTGAAAAGGCAGCATGATGATACCACAGCCACGAATCTTCTCGCGACAGCGTAGTGAAATTCAGCATAATCCTGATGTTGGCAGCAATCATGGCGCCACCACACCCACGAACCATAACGCAGCATCGCAGCATCGCAGTGACAGCAGCATCATGACGCGGGTGACAACATCATGATGACACACCAGCCACGAACCACGCACCATGACAAACGACTGTTAGACTACTAGAGCAGCAACAACGTCCGAACCGGTTCAACACCCTGCCGTCCATATGCGCCCACACCGTCACCAACACCTCAAGACAGCAGCCCCAACAGCACCCCAACGCAGCACCCACACCAGCATTGAACAGCTCCCCGAGCACCAAGCACCTTGCCGTCACGTACTGTCACCAGCCCGAACAGCACCTCAAAACTGTACCTGCGCCAGCGCCCCAAAGTGCATGCCCCCTAGCTCCCAACCGTCGATCTTGCAACACAATCCCACTTCTTCATTAGAAGTTAGAACCCCGGCAACCCAACACAGCAGTTGCACCACCACCCCAAACTGCGTCAAGCTCGCAAAACAGCACCAGCACCCCGAACTACATCTGGCACCCGGCCGTCAATCTCGCAAAACAGCACCTCCACCAACACCCGAAACTGCATGCCCCTAGCACCCGGCCATCACTCTCGCAAAACAGGCAAACACTCTCGCAAAACAGCACCTCCACCAACACCCCAAACTGAATGCCTTTAGCACCCGGCCAACTCTCGCAAAACAGCACCTCCACTAGCACCCCAAACTGCATGCCCCCTAGCACCCGGCCATCACTCTCGCAAAGCAACACCTCCACCAGCACCCACTGCATGCCCCGTAGCGCTCGGCCATCAATCTCGCAAAGCACCTTCACCAGCACGTCACACCTGGCACCCGGCCGTCAATCAGCACCTCCACCATCACTGTCGCAGAACAGCACCTCCACTAGCACCCCAAACTGCATGCCCCCTAGCACCCGGCCATGCAAAACAGCACCTCCACCAATACCCCAAACTGCCTGCCCCCTAGCACCCGGCCATCACTCTCGCAAAACAGCACCTCCACTAGCAGCATGCCCTTTAGCACCCGGCCATCACTCTCGCAAAACAGCACCTCCACTAGCAGCATGCCCTGTAGCACCCGGCCATCACTCTCGCAAAACAGCACCTCCACCAACACCCCAAACTGCATGCCCCCTAGCACCCTGCCATCACTCACGCAAAACAGCACCTCCGCCAGCACCCCACTGCATGCCACCCGGCCGTCAATCTCGCAAAACAGCACCTCCACCAACACCCCAAACTGCATGCCCCCTAGCACCCGACCATCACTCTCGCAAAACAGCACCTCCACTACTAGCACCCCAAGCTGCATGCCCCCTGGCACCCGGCCGTCAAGCTCGCAAAGCAGCACCTCCACCAGCACCCCAAACTGCATGCCCCCTAGCACCCGGCCCTCAATCTCTCAAATCACTTTTCCTTCTTTATTAGAAGTTAGAACCCCTATAGCTTTCAGCTATCTGGGGAACAAACGAACCAACAAACAAACAAACACACACACACAAACAAACAAACAAACAAACAAACAAACAAACAAACGAACGAACGAACCAACCAACCAACAAACAAACAAACCAACAAACACACACACACAAAGACAAAGACAAAGACAAAGACAAAGACAAACGCAAACACAAGCACGCACGCACGCACGCACGCACGCACGCACGCACGCACGCACGCACGCACGCACGCACGCACGCACGCACCCACACACACACACACACACGCACACCCACACACACACACACACACCTTCCTTAATTCCCATCCGCCCCCCTCAAGTAGAAGAAAGAGCTTAGCTTTTTGCAGGTGTTTGGGAAAGGGGGACATGTTCCCAAACAGCTGAACGTTCCCTAAAAGATTAAGCCGAAACTCAGAAGGTTGCGAGGACGTGAAAGTCGCTGCTGTTCGCAGCTGGGGGCTTGCGACTTGGATGTGCCCCTCCCAAGAACAAGGCATGTTCGGGCACGCAGGCCACGCACATGGAGCCATGCAAACTGCATGTCTGCTCACTTCTCTCTCGCTCTCTGCATTGTCTTGGTTGTTTCTGAAAAATATGGGCCCCGTTTTGGTCTGGTTTCAACAAGAAGCCTTAAGGAAACCAAAACTTCTGGAGGGGGCACATCAAGTTGGAGGTGCATCGCAGCACGCGTCAGGCTCGGTGAGCAACCATTACCTGGGATCCTTTTGCAGACAAACTGCTTGCCCTGCCGAGGGCTGCCGGAAACTCAAAGTCTGGGAAGCTTGCGGTCCAACCATCGCATGCTCGCGCGTAAAGTATTCGTGGCAGAGGGCACTGTGAGAGAAACACTCGGCAAACCTTTCAGGCGCGTCCAAAATCAGATTTCAGTGCGATTCATATGGATGCTGAATCCCGCGCCGGTTTTCCAATCCACCCCCGTAATGCTGGTGGCCCGCGGGCCGACCCGAACTTCACCTAAGCAAAAATCCGGATGAAGAGGTGTGACACACACATTAAGCAGAAACACCAAATACGACGTCAAACCTCAACACATGATCGTCTAGGCTTGTACTTTTCATCAAGAGTTCAATCTGAAGCAATGGCCCAGTCCGCAAATTGCGTTTCAGACCGAGCGTTTGAAGAATCATTGAAGGCCACAGGCACAAATACCTCAAACCTCCAGTGCGCATTTCCGTGTTGACCGCCGGGTAGCCGTCCAATCAACACGCAAGCCCGCCCACGGCTAAAGACCCCGTCCAAGCGAATGCCCCAAACGTTGCACACCTCTGCAGCCAGGGAGTGGTCGCCCATCCCGCCTGGCCAAAGCACCCTGTGGCTGGGGGGCTCGGTGGTTTGGGTGGGAACTAAGGATTTGAACCTCTTGTCTATGCGGGCAAATAAGAAACCACCTTCCGGAACATCTCCAAACCACCAAACCAAAACATCAAAGAGTAGCGAAGCGCTTCTTTGAGGGTACCCTGTGTGAGGTTTTAAAGGGAAACCTCAAGGAAACAACGCTTTTTGGGGGGTTCCCCAACTTTTAGGCACACCCACACGTGCTCAAAGGCTCTCGACCCAGGGGCTCTCTCCACTGGCCCCAAAACGTCAGCAACACCGCCTGCCACAAAGTCGGCGAAACGCTTCCACTTGGCAACGTCCTGGCCGTCCGTCGGGCCGTCAGCATGTGGCACTTGACATTCGGCATCCATGCATCAACCCAAACTTGGGAACAACTTGAAACGGCTGAGCTGGCCCGGGTTAAGACCTGGGCGAGCGTCGCACAATGAAGTCCTCCCTGTAATTCTCAAAACCCCAAGAAACACGGGGATCACAGGATTCCTCCATAAAAAGTTGCACGTGGTGTTCATTGAAAACTGCCACTTTGGGATTTTGCGGGCACTTCAACCCCCCCTCCAAGAAAAAAAGAAGAAAGAAAGAAACAACCTCCCGGACACTGCCAGCCCAAGCAAGGGTGAACCTCCCTTCGCTAATAGCCAAAGAAAGGGCGAAAACCTCCACGCCTTGGGCGAGAACTGGGTGACCCGCAAATGCGCTGTGAAGATCCGGGCCTGCAACATCCACCAAGTCATAGGGGGGTGATGTTTTCAGGGGACCTGTTTTTGGGTTTGCGAGGTTTCTTTTTGTTTAAGGAAACCAATGATTTTGGGGTTCCCTCAAAAACATGACAAACCCAAACAGGGTCTGGCAAAATGAAACATGGTCAACCCTCTTTTGGTGTCCTAAGACAAGCCAACCAGACAAGGGTGCCTTCAAAAAAAGACACCCCCATGTATACTGATTCAGACAGCATGCGAAAGGGTTGCCTTTTTTGAGGGTGTCCTTTTTGGGGTTGCTTTTAAGACAAGACCATGCTTGGGGCCCTATTTGAAGACCCACCCATCTGATTCAGCCGAGTGGAATACAAATTGCCCACGAAATATAAATCCTTTGCCTTTGCGTAGTAATGGGGAACACTCTAAGAATGGTTTGTGAGCATGAATCCCATAGTAAATGACGTTGAACGGATCCCAACAACAAACTGCACACATTCAACCATATCGGTGGATCAGAAGAATTCCTCAAAGTCAACCTGAAGGTCCAATTTTCCTGGGTACCACTCCGTGTGCCAAGACCAGGAACCCCTTTTGGGCTGCTACGGAAGATACACCCAATTTGGTGGGCGTCTGCCTAAAGGGGCCCCAGCCTTCCAGTTCGGGACAGGCGATCAATGCGAATTGCCTTCCACTGTCGCAGCTGCTTGGGTCTTCTAAACTTTAGGGTCCCCAAATTCGGGGATTGAACAAAAAACTGGTTGAACAAGACCTGCTTCACTTCGACTGGTGTAGCTTCACAGGTTCCAAAATCAGTGCCCAAAGATCTTGGAAGCGCATGGCACAAAGCCCTTCTGATCGTGGCCTCTTGGCTTGTGATGGTGGTGGCTTGGCTTCTTTTGGTGTACCCTCTACCAAGTTGATGGGGATCGTTGCACGCGTGACGTGCTTGGAATTGTAGCTTCCTATGGGTGTCTCAAAATAGCGGAGCACCAAAATGGGTGGTTTTCTGGTTCCCCCTAGACCTAGACAACCCCAAGCAGGGGGCCACCCCCAACAAAGCAACTCCATATCTCAAATACTGAAACATCATGCCTAGACCACTGTAAAGTGGGATCTGATTGAATGTGTTCCTGTCAGGTCGGGTTCGTCATCCCGCCCTTTCACAGGTCATCAGTGACTTCGTGAAGTCACAAGGAAATGCATGTAGCTGGCTTTCACCTTTGTGGAAAAAACCGCGAGGTGCTTGAAAGGGAGAAAGTGGCGAGCGACCAAATGCACAGAGATTTTTCGCGCAAACCTGGTGAGACGTCTGATCTATCCTGCGCCCCGCTGCTTCTTTTTGCAAGTGCGAGTGGCCACCGCAGCTTCCCGCGCGTGGGTCAGTGCATGGGTTGGTGGACTGCCTTACTCTTTCACCCGTCGTGAGGGCAGCCGCTTCTTCTCCCTGCCAGCCAGTTTCTTCTCCCTCCGCTCCTGGAGCGACAAAAACCCTGGTGAAAGTAGGCACAACTTCCCGAAGGGTAAAAGGGATGCAAACGAACATGGAAGGCTGTGCTCCTGCGCAGTGTCCGACTGTCTAGAGTCTAATCTATTCCCCACCAACTGGGAGTGGGATAAAATGCCTTCCTTTCTTTGTGAGCATCGTGTCTTTGGTATCCCTCGTCCTCCTGCTTGTTGCGGGAGCTCCCCGTCTTCTCCTCCTGGCAAGCCGCAACTCTGGTTCGTCCAAATTTCAAATTTGTGATTCTGTAAATACCCTCAGTGAAAGACCGCCATGATGAGTGGGCTGGCTCGTTTTACCCCTCGCGCCTCCTTGCTCTTCTGTGCGAGCAGCTTCCTCGCCTCCTTGCGGCCGTGGAAGAAGGGCACCTGGCAAGGTCCGAGTGACTGAGGAACGGACGGTTTTGCCGTCTACCTTCTCAAAAAAAAAGCTTGTTATTTAATGCACGGCTTTACACAGAGGACAAAAGGAAACCAACCTCCTGGACGGGTCCCTACTTTTGAGAAACACCTGTCAGGGCTTCAGAAGGAAGAGCCGCTTTCTCACACAGCAGGAAGTCCAAGATCATGAATGAGGGTTCAGCATGCTTCTCAAGTCAAAGCGCTGACACCCTGTTGGATCAGCAAAACATAAAGGTATGTGTCCCACTTTATTTCGCAAAATATCCTCCCAGAACAAGACGCTTGCACGACATTGAAACATGCACGCGCTGTCAACCGACAGCAGCTTGCTTCAAGCAGTACATCAATGAAACCGATCTGACAGTCTTGCATTCAAACGGTGCATCCGTTTGTGAGACTTCAGCCTTCCCGACCTGCCGTTTGTTTGGTCTCGGGGGCTGTGACTGGCTTATCGAGCCTCTGGCTGTCGTGAAAGGCTTGTCTGCTTGACGCAACATAATCAAGAACAAGTGCCGGTGCTGGAAATGAGAGATGAACCATTCACTGCGCTTCTTGCTCTAGCTTCATCTTCACAAAACCGCTGGAACTGTAAGTGGGCCTTTCCAGGGGTTGAATAAGGGAGCCGGAGATGTTTGAACTGGGTTCATATTAGGCAACATCCTCATAAACTTACCTTCAAAATGGTAGTATGGAGGGATGTCCCATGCCCAAAAGTAATGAAATGAGAATGGGTCCCTAAACACGCCACCACTTTCCCTATCTCTCCTTTTTCTTTCTCTCTCTCTCTCTCTCTCTCTCTCTCTGTCTCTCTATGTCTCTCTATGTCTCCCTCCCTCTCTGCCTTTCCAACCAACGTGGGACCATGCAACCACTTTACTAGACCCAGCCACATCTGATCCGCAAGCCATGGGAGTCCGCAGAGTCCGACGCACTCGCCTTGCCGGTGGTCTTCACCTTCTCCTGCTCCGCTTTCTTGAGGCTCCGCTCGGCATCGCTCAGCTGCCCCAGGTGCTTCCTGAGCACAAAAGTCTGGCCCGGGAGAAGGGGCTCTGGGGTTGAGGGGATTAGTTTGCTCTCTTTTTTTTGTAGGGGCGTGAGGGCGTCGGGCTCGAGGGATCAGATTTCTAACCTTCCGGACAGCGGCCATCTGGCAAACCTTTGGCCCCAGCCAATTCTTGTCGTGCCTCATTTCTGGGTATCGCTCGCCAGCCCCATCCACGTCCAACGGCTTCAAAATAAGTTGGCATTGTTTTTTGCATGAGCATGCCTGGGCCATCCTATCTCCAACCCTTCGTCCAGGACAGCAGTCGTTGAGCACAAAAAATCGTTCCTGCTGCCAAAACAGGGAACTTTAGTCTTGGCAAGTGTGAAATCGCCTGTCAAACGGGAAATCATGCGTTGCGATGCCTGATGCACTGCTTCAGACCCGCACAATGCAAGTCTCTTGCACTCTTTGACTCCTTGTTACACCAGCCAGAAGGCTGGCGAGGACAAAACTCAAGGGGCAATTCCTTGTTTTTGGATCATGGGCGCGCAGGAGTGCGGTTGCTGCAGCGCAAGGCGAAATCAGTGTTCTGGCCCTTCAACTGAACCAACGTACTTAGGTGTTGTGGCTCAAGCAAAAGGAGCGGCTTGCGACCTTTGGCAAGCATGCCCTTCTTGCCAAATGCAGCCAAGCTGCAGGTCCAAAACTCCACTAATAAACCAAATGCCGTTGGTGACAACGAGTGAACGGAGAACACCACTCTAACACGGTTTTCCACTCCCGCCAAGAGACTATCCCGAGGGGAAAGCCGGGTATGTATCCTGTCTTAGCGGCTGTGGAGTGGTTGTATCTCCCATTGAACCCCTGCAAACCATCTTACACTGACACATTCCGCAAGCCATGCTATTCCCCTCGGCGCGAAACCGAGCTGCCTGCCTTTGCTTGTCCTGCTGGACGCGACGCTTGATCCTCGGTGCGGGCCGAGAGCACACGCAATGCCGGGTTTTGAGTTTGGGAAGGCAGCTTGGGATGCTGAAAGAGGTGCACCGCAAGCAGGATCCTTGTGGATCCTGGAATCACTATGCAGAGACGAAGCTTCCGCAGGTGCATCATTTTTTCAATGACCAGCGTGCATGAGAAAGTTAACGACCGTTATGCGGCTGCTTTTTGCAAATCCAAGCTTCTCCCTGTTCAACTCCATCTCCTGCTCAGCAAGAGCTTCATCCTCAAGACAACGTGTGACATCGCGTTTGTGCGTTGGGAATGCTCAGGGGGAAGGGCGCAGTTGCCATTCACGGACAGCTGTAACAAACTCTCTACGGTCAATTATTAGGGTGTTTCCTTGCTTGGTGTGGTTGGTTGTGGATGGCATTTCCAGCGCGTTCAGACGGAACGCATTACCTTGGGACTAACCAATGGACAATTCATAGAGCGCAAGCCCCGCAAAGGCATAATGCCCTTTGCGTCTTCGCCAGGCATAGCACCAAGCAGCCGAATCGGAACGTATTTGTGCGAGGGGTTTGCTGCAGAAAAATGCTGGCCGTTACACAAGCTAGCATCCAACGCTCCTCCAGTGTCACGCTCGCTTGCTTGCTTTCCACGGACCCACAGGCCCACGTGCGCATATGCGTCCGTGTGTGTGTGTGTGTGTCTCTATGTATGCATGCATGCATGTATGTATGCATGAATGTGTGTCTGTCTGTATGTATGTGCGTATGTACGTGTGTTGCCCGCATGTATGTGCATGTGT
This sequence comes from Effrenium voratum, assembly GCA_963377175.1. Lineage (NCBI taxonomy): Eukaryota > Dinophyceae > Suessiales > Symbiodiniaceae > Effrenium > Effrenium voratum. The sequence continues at coordinate 58,410 of CAUJNA010003502.1, read as the reverse complement.
GTGTGTGTGTATGTATGCATGCATGCATGCATGTATGCATGTATGTATGCATGTATGCATGTATGTATGCACGCATGCATGTATGTATTGTATGTGTGTAGATATGTCTGTAAGTGAGTATGTAAGAAATACGTATGCATTCATTTGCGTATGTGCGCATATAATTATGCAGGTGCGCATATGTTTGTGTGCGTGCACGTATGTGTCGATGCACTACTATACACATGTATGTATGTATGTATGTATGCATCTAAGTACTTATGTGTGTACGTGTGCAATGTATGTGTGTGTGTGTGTGTGTGTGTCTGTGTGTGTGTGTGTGTGTGTGTCTGTGTCTGTGTCTGTGTCTGTGTCTGTGTCTGTGTCTGTGTCTGTGTCTGTGTCTGTGTCTGTGTCTGTGTCTGTGTCTGTGTCTGTGTCTGTGTCTGTGTCTGTGTCTGTGTCTGTGTCTGTGTCTGTGTCTGTGTCTGTGTCTGTGTCTGTGTCTGTGTCTGTGTCTGTGTCTGTGTCTGTGTCTGTGTCTGTGTCTGTGTCTGTGTGTCTGTGTCTGTGTCTGTGTCTGTGTCTGTGTCTGTGTCTGTGTCTGTGTCTGTGTCTGTGTCTGTGTCTGTGTCTGTGTCTGTGTCTGTGTCTGTGTCTGTGTCTGTGTCTGTGTCTGTGTCTGTGTCTGTGTCTGTGTCTGTGTCTGTGTCTGTGTCTGTGTCTGTGTCTGTGTCTGTGTCTGTGTCTGTGTCTGTGTCTGTGTCTGTGTCTGTGTCTGTGTCTGTGTCTGTGTCTGTGTCTGTGTCTGTGTCTGTGTCTGTGTCTGTGTCTGTGTCTGTGTCTGTGTCTGTGTCTGTGTCTGTGTCTCTGTCTCTGTCTCTGTCTCTGTCTCTGTCTCTGTCTCTGTCTCTGTCTCTGTCTCTGTCTC
>CAUJNA010003502.1:27500-52500 GCA_963377175.1 Effrenium voratum | reverse complement strand
TACTCGAGACTCATCAGTTGTACTCGAAAGATTAGCACCCTCCATCTGGAGTTTAAGTGTGTACACCCCATTCGTGGGGAACCCTCGGGTGTACCCATTGTGTGACCCCGGGCCGGCCTTTGTCGGAAAATTTGACCTCAACGTTCTTATCACAGAACAGCGGAATTTCACATTTAATCAGGAACGAGGTTTCACTAAAGGGAAGACAGCTGTCAGATCATAGAGACGTCTCACCACAGCTGCTGATGGCTGCTGACTTGAACTTGCATTGGCTTGCATTTTGTTGGATTCGTTTCTCTCACCATAGCTGCTGATGGCTGCTGACTTGAACTTGCATTGACTTGCCTTTGGTCGGATTCGTGTCTCTTGCCTTTGCTGCTGATGGCCGCTGACTTGAACTTGCATTGACTTGCATTTTGTCGGATTTGCTTCTCTCAAGGTTGAAGTGTGACGGTTGTGCGTTGGTTCCGCCACCATGTCTCGACGTGATGATCGTGACAGATCCAGGACTCGGCGCAGACGTGATCGGAGTCCTTCCCCTCAAGCTCGTAAAGCACGCCGACACGAACACAATGACAACCAGGTCTCGGAAGGCATGGATTGGAACAACCTGGTATCCTGGCAACACAATTCCGGCTACAACTCCGCCAACAATTTCCCGGTGATGCAGAGCCCACGCCAACGAAGTTCATGACGCCCGTGATGCCCCCACCGGTTAACCCCTCGCAAGCTACACCATCACCTGGATACCCTGCAGCCCTACCGGTTCGACCTCAGAAAGCCTGGCTTACTCCATCGGCTGACTGGACACCTGGAGATGGCATGCTAGATATCAACCAGCTCTACAACTTCAGCCTGCCCACGACGGTCGCCAACACCCCGCACAACAACCTACGTGACATGTCCGGCATGGACATTCGTGACGTTCGCCTGGTTCAGGTCATTCATGGAGGCCTCACCAACTGGCTGCTCCGGCCGTTTGCTCACGGCAGATTCGTGACGTGGGAAGGCTTTCGCACTCGCACCGAGGCCTTACTTTGGAGCACTTGTTCCAAACTACTACGACGATCACAGTCGATCAACCTGCTTACCTTGGAAAAGGACCTTGCTAACTCACTGGGGCTCAACCTCGACGACTTCAATCAGCGGATCAAGGTTCATGACCATTTGGCCAACTTGGTACTTCAGTTTCTTCAGCAACACCACGCAACTCTCACGCCTTCTACCCAGACGGATGACATGGTCAAGAAGTACAATGATCTAAATCGTGCTCATGAGTTGCTCCAGGCTCAGTATTCAGCATCTTTACGCGCTTCGACTTCCCCCAAGGTGCCAAGCCAGAAGGATGATGCAGAGTTGGTTACACCACCACCGGTCAACCACACACAATCTTCGTCACCTCCCAGCTCCCTCCCTACGGCCAGCGCAGCGGCCCTTGATGGCAAGTCGTTTGATGGCGCGGTGCATCATTCAGTCTCTTCACGGAGTTTCTTCACCGCCTTTCAAGCCGGCGGCGTCACAATTGCTCACCATGCACAGCACGCCGGATGACGTCATCAAGTACTACACATGGACCAGTGATCAGCCACGCTTGTATCTCAAGCAATCGCCCACAACCACCACTTTGGCGTCATTGGTCAAGTGGGCCAATCACCCGTCCCGTCTCAACGGCAACAAATCCTTGGATTCCATGGCGACGCAACTCCTTCAGGCGCGTCAACGCATGCCAAAAAGAGACGCACCTACGCTTGGGGCGATGGCGGCCCTGTGGGGACTGGAGCCCGGCTACCTCACCAAGCTCACTGACAAGGCGCTGAGTCACCTCATCGTGACCGCCCGCTTACTCAGTGGGTGAGCAGTCCCTCTTGACGAACTTCGTTCACTTATGAGCCCGGAGCGGCAGCTGTGTCACGGTTGAGGAAAGGTTCAAGGCTCGTCCGTCGTCTTCTTGCTTTGCACTTGTTTGATGATGCGCTTGTCTGCGCTTGCGTTGTCATTTGCTTGATATTCATTGCCGCTTGCATTCATGTCGCCGCCACACTGTAGATTTCATTGGTTGCATGTTCACCATGTTGGCTGAGCTTCGCCGCTGTGGAATCTATGATGATGTTGCACAATGGCATTCTCTGGACACCTTTCTACACTCGTTGACAATGTTCTCTACGTGCTGGCAATACTGCTTTCCTGGACTACCACCACCGTCGATACCAACAGATGAATACGAGTCAGTTGCACAATTACCTTGGTTGGGCCTTATTCTGGAAGTATTAGTTGTGGTCCGGATTGCACTTCAGATTCCGATTCACGCCATGTCACAATCTCACCACACTGTGGCCAACAGGTATGAACTTCACAGGTGCCGGTGCGCGGCCTATTTATTGATCAGTTTCTTGCAGCGTCTCATTTCTCAAGATCATGGATATGTCCCACCGTTCTTCGAGGTTCTTCACTTCTACAAGACATCTCTGTTGTGCGAAATTATGCATTCCACTTTTGCAGACACAAGACATCTTTGCTCATTACGGACACGGTTTCCGGACCTCTATGACTTCATTCACGATCCAGGTCATCATCAACAACCATGCGTTGACATCCGACTTTCTCCATGGCACACGCCATACTACGTTGGTGCGACTGATCAGGACGTTCTACGACGTGAACACTCACGCAGTCGCAAATTTCTACAACTACTTCGGGGACGTCATGCCTTCTTCGAACCTGCACTTCACTGCTGGAAGCGCTCTAACACTTACTGGCTTTTCTGTGCCATTCCGGTTGAGATCAAACTCCCCATTTCCTCGGTTTGGGTCCAGGAAAGCAAGTGGCAATACCTGCTGCGTCCGCATTTGAATGCACCCTGGGTACATAGACTTCTTCGAAAGGTGGGCTTCCGGGAGCATCTCGTTGACTTTCGACGTCATTCGTTGTCGTCTCCCACCTCGCTTGGTCTACACAAACGTTTTCGACGAAGACTACATCCGGATCTTCAACGGCAATTACGACCTGAAATGTTGGATGACATTCAAGCGCATTGCTCCACTCTCTATCAGCTGGGATCCAACACAGGCGCATCGTTCCAAGCCATGCGAGACCTACTGTCGGCGGCCTTTCCTCCCACTCAGCTCTACTACTTCCTGCGACTCTCCGTCTTTGTCAACGAGCCCTTTCGTTCCAAGGCACAGAAACTCCTCGCCCAGGTGCTGCACAAACGACAGCTCCAATCACCAAGCACTTTGACACAACTACTTCTACCGCCTCTACATGTACGGAATTGGAAAGCTCAACTTGGCACGTGGTTACAACGTTGGGTCGCTTCACATCGTGACTTGTTTCCCTCCCTATTTCTTCCAAAGATCCGGGTGGTGGAAACTCGCAGCGCCACTTTGGGAGACAGGATCTACAACTACCGCACATGGCAACGCAGATGGACTCCTGACGCATCTTTTCCGTGTCGCTGTTCGGACATTGATGATCACCGCCTTCACCGTGCGCATGAACATGCAGTAATGGTGGATGAGTTCTCACGCATCAATGCGGACATCGACATGGATATCATGGCCGCGTCCATGAAGGATCAGTATTTCGGTGATGTTGACTTGTTGCATCAGCGTTTTACCACACAGCTTCGCAAACTAGCTCGTCGGTGGCATGTACATGGCTCCAGTCTTCTTACTGATCTACGGCCTGTTTTGAATCAGTTGATTGATACCCATCGATCCAACCTTCAAGATCGTGCTTATTGGTCATCCACATCACTACAACGAACCGTGGCTTCTTTGTCCTCGTGGGTTGTAATTCCCGCGGATCATTTTCCCTCTCGTGCACACGTGATTTGCCCTTCGTTGTTCGCCATACTGATGCACAAGACCTTTTGCTCGGGAGCAGTCTTTTCGCTGTGCCGTGAATCTGCAGCATCTTTTCGCTCTGAAGTGGTCACTACGATACCTTCCCTCCTACATCAGCGCTACGCGTGGGGACTTCGACTTCAAGCACCGTTGCCTACAGCTCGCATCCTTCCAAAGCCGACCAAGGATTGGCAGAAAGCAAGACCCATCATTTCTTTCTTTCGCACGTGGGCAGCTCCTTTCCTCACGGTCTTCGGCGCCCTCATCTTTGAACTTACCAAAGTTACCTTTCCCGACATACCAGGACAGCTTTCGGTCCAAGAACTTGTCCAACAGCTGTGGGACGCACTGTCAAAGGCAGATCCCGCCGAATACATCCTCCTGGTGTCTCAGGACCTGTCCGGTTTCTTCACGTCCATTCCTACGGAGCGTTTCCATCAGGCACTACAGGTGCTTCTTCATCGTTATGATCAAGTAGTTGGCCTTCGCAGATCCTCACAATGGTCGGTGTACGAATTGAAGTCAGACCATCGACGCCGTATGTTCAAAGGCAAATGGCGCCGTCAAACGAAGGTCCCTCGAACTTTTCGTGAACAAGACCTTCGTTACCTCCTCGACTTTGTCATTGACAACAGTCACTTCGAGATCAATGGCTACTTGTTCCGGCAAGAACGTGGAGTCGCTATGGGATCACCTGCCGCACCACCTCTCTGCAATCTGGTTGCCACGGTGGAGGACTTCTTCTGGCACCAAACAATTCAATGTGTTCTTTGCGTTTTCGCATGCCCGATGTCGGGGTGATCTGGCACGAGCGTTATGTCGATAATCGTTTCATCCTGCTACGTGATTCTGCCCCACACTCACCGGTGCTCAGGAATTTTCTTTCCCTGGAATTTTATCGTCCACCTGTGATGCTTGAGTTTCAGCATGATGACAAAGTGCTGGGTTACCTATGTGATTCTTCGTCCAGGACTATTACACCACAGCTACCTGATCATCCCTCTCAAATCAAAGGGATTCGGAGTGCCAGCGATCAGATGTTTACCTACTCTTCTTGGTCTTCTCGCTCGTGGCTCATTATACGTGGAGCACAACCTGCGGTTCAGCAACAACATGGACTTAACGCTCTCAAACGCCTTTATGAGGCCAAAGGTTTCGATCCCCATCTCCTTCGTGATGTCCGGCGACGACTCGGGACAAAATCTGCATGCGGTCTTGTTGCTGTGTTACTTGTAGTGTGCGCTTGTGATTGCTTGTCGGAGTGTCGTGTTGTGTCTGCATGCAGCTGGCTCAAAACCATGGCGGAGTACACGGTCACCAGTCTATTACGCCCAGACGGCTCGGTTCAAACCACGAGCCAAGTGACGCTGGAGCACCGTCCAAACTTCATCAACGGCAATGAGATGCAACTATTCGTCCGGACACACGGTCTGGTACATCAACACAATGTGCAGGCCCACAGCTCTTCGCGTGATGTTCCAGCACTTGGATCAGAGACCAACATCAGAGCGGTGCGCAATCATCCAATAGGGAGGCGCTCTCGCTCTCCCAGGTCCCGTCGCTCCCGGGTCAGGCTCGCACCAGGACCACAAGGGATGTCGGAAGATGAAGAGGACTGGGGAGAATGGAAAGGTGATGGTCGTCGCGCTCATGATGATCAGAGGAGACCCCGATCGCCTACACTGCCGCCTACTCAATTCCGAGCACCCGTGAACCAGATTGAGCTGCTTCATCTCCCTGTTCGAGATTGCCATCCTGGTGGACGGTGTTCTTTACTACACGTTGCCCTCCATTGCCACCTTAGTGTTTCCTGAGCCTGAGAAGTGGAAGAAATCTTGGGAGACGGAGCCTCATGCCGCATCGCCGCAACATCATCGAGGATGAGCATCGGGTGAAGTCCGCTTCAGAGCTCCCATTTTCTCCGTTGCCCCATGATTTCGAAGGCCCCTGGACGGATCAAGTGGTCAAGGAGATTTCCAGCTACTTCCAGATCTCCCCGAAATCCCTACCGCCACAACTCATTGTACAGCTTGGCATCTGCGAAGAGGGATGGCCATATATTCGCAAGACCACACGGACGTATCACCAGTTCTCGCCTGACAAGAAGAACGCCCAGAAGAACCTCTTTGGGATCCTCTTCTCGTTTGTGCCTCGCCGATTGCTACCTGATAAGCATCGCACACAGTCACATTCGACGTTTTTCGGGGCCCGCCATAATACCAATATGCAGGCGGCCATCAGCATTCTGCGTGATGAAGAGCTGATCAGACCCTCGAAATGGCAAGAGCAACCTCCTCCCAACCGTGACACACAAACTGGAATGAAGTGTGGTTGCCTCCGATGGGCTTCTACTGCAGAGGCAGCCTTCAATCTCAAGAAGCGGCGGTCAAGGCAGCAGCCCAGTTCGCGGGAGTACACACTGATCGCCCCATGTGTATCGGTGGATCTGCAAGACTCCGGCAAAATCATTGCACCATTCCCCGAGGCGGCGTGTGCGCCGACATCGCTGCTTCCCACTACTATGATTGCATTCCAGGTGGAAACTCCGCTCATCGATTGCGGTTCCCAGCTACGCGGGAATGTTCTGGTGAATGACTTCGGCAATGCAGTCCGGCACCTCCTTTTGCACTGGCCCACCGTGGTTAGTGCCCAGGCTTTCGTGGTATACATCATGACGCTCTTCTTCCGGAAAAAGCGTGTGGGGTTGCTTGATGCTCATGTCTTGGTGCGGTTTGTTGCATGCTTGTTGTATTGCTTGTCGCCTCCGCAGTTTGAGTTGACCACTGATTGAATCGCCCTTTCTTTCCAGCCATATCCTGCACTGGAATGGATCATGGCGACCTTTTACGAGAATGCCGGCATATGCTGCATGCCATCTCGTCTCAGATCAGTATTCTTTTGGCTGGACTACAACGTCTGGAAGGTCAGCAGCGGCATCCACAGCCGCCACCCCCACCACCAGTACCGGACGGGCAACCACCGCCGCCACCTCCGCCATCAACGACGCCGTCGTCCGGGCCGGCCACATCAGTCCGACCAGATTATCCGACGGTACCAGTCACTCTTGTGGCCACCTCAGACAACCGGATGGAGCACACTGCTCATGTTCATACGGTGAGTGTCAGCACTTCCAGAGAGCGCAGACGGAGAAGAAGGTCCAGACATCGGGAACCTCATCGGCGTCGATCTCGCAGCCGCAGTCACCACAGGCGTCCTCTTGGCCGCCCTGCCAACGCTGGTCCCGCGTCTCACCATCGCGTCTTCACTCCAAAGCACCCACCGGCAGTCAAGGCCATGCCGGCGTGCCGGCCATCTGGTCTTTCATATGAACGTTGACGGACCACCAGCGGCAAAAGGTATATCGATGCACGCATGTTTTGCTAACATGAGGTTTTTGCTGTTCCGCCGCCTTTCTTGCTTGGTTTGTCCTTGCAGTGATTTCATTTGCAATGCAGTTGTCAGTGGAGTTTGTGAACAACCTGGTGGCGGTACTCAATGTCCTCGCATCCCAAGTAGCGACTGCTCTGGACACCCTGAACTTTGCCCTGGCGACCGAGCGAAACCAGCAGTCTGATACCCGAGTGTCTCCTAGGGCTCCACGGAATTCCAGGCACGGACTGCGCCCTCGCATCATCACAGAGCGCATCTCGTCCGATCGATCTCGCTCTCCTACTCGAATTCGAACCCGGCCTCTGGATACTTCCTCCACCTGGTATATACCGGCCTTATCCCCGCCTCGGGCGGCACATCGAGATGCCGCTGACAGCATTTCTGGTCGCCGTCCAGAGTCAATGTTGGATCGGTTGCCACCGCCAAGGCCTCTTGCTCCCCTACCCCCACACAGTGGACGCGAACCAGGACAGACATCGCCTACCACACTTGATTCGGATTCGGATGGTTCAGTTCGTCCACGATGCTTCATCGTTCCGTCCATCTCCCACGGTGGTTCATGGACCTCGGGAACTTCTACAAGAATTCACTATTGCCCTTCGCAATGCACATCGTGAACCTTTTACGGCGTGGACACAAGGTGAGCTGGATGAGATGGTCAGACGGAAAAAGGACAAGGATTCCAGGCCCACCTACAAAACCATTGCCCGTTTCCTTCAGAAGCCCATTGAGGAAGTCAAGCAGGCCTGGAAGGTCTACCAGCAACTTGAGGCTCGCGCTTTGGGCACTGAGCATCGAAAGAACCAGTGACTACCGGAGGACTAGCCCGTAGGACGTGGCAGTGCATTCTGTGAGCGTTGCATGTTGTCGTGATGGTTTGGATTACAGTCATGGCAGATCGCATGATTCTTTCCTTGCTTGTTTGCATGACATGGCTGGCATGTTTTGCCGTAATGACTTGATGGACCTACTTGACATTTCTACCAGTGAAGACATTGTTTGCTGTCGTGGATGTTGTTGATGACTTGGATTTCATGCATGGCTGAGCTGCTCAAATCATGTCGGAGCAAGATGTGCAGACATACATTACTTGGACCCATGGAGCGCAGCCGACGTGGTTACAGTTTCACGGACCTGGCACCTTGCTTGACAGACCAGTTCGATGGACTGCTTCACCTCCGCCCCCGCCAAGGTTTCCAATACTTCTCCCACCTCCACCTCCTCCACCGCCACAGTTTATGCCCTCATTGCGTGCCTCCTCGAGCCCTTCTCCTCGAGGACAATCCTGCCCTGCCACAGTGAAATCGCAGCGCACACGCCGCTCGCTATGCAGTACAGACCAGTCCCGTGATGATGATCTACGCAGTCTTAGGCATTCACCGAAACGCTCTCGAACAGCATCCGCTTCTGCACCGCGGAGATCTCGGCGACCCTTCACCGTGTTCCCTTCGAAACGAGACACCCGTCCATCGCTGTCCCCATTGACAAGTTGCAAGCATTACTGTCATGCCTTTCTACGTCATGGACTCGTCGCCGACCAGGACATTACCATTGCAGGTGTGTGCGGCATCAGCGGCGGTGAAGCATAGGTGCCGTATACTATAGACCTTGTGGATTTGTCCCGCCTTCAGTTTGAAAAGTTGCTTTGCATTGCGTTGTTCAACACACTCTCGTTGCGTCAGGTTGTCATGGCATGAGTGTCTTCGCCGCAGATTCAGTGGATTCACGATTTCTTTCAACGGGCCCGCGGCGACCTGTCTTGCCGCTATGAACCCTCACTATTTCGAGTACCACATCGAGAGAGGAGTGGAATGGATTCGAATTTACACACCGGGCACGTGGCGACCCGTAGCCACAGATACTCTGGTTCGTGCCCCAATCTACGCTTCCACGTATCGGGAGTGGCGCAAGTCATATCACTTTGACGTGTACTTGCCCGAAGACAGTACCGGAGGAACAGCTGCGGACCCCAATGTCACGCCCAGTTCGTATGTGTCCTACCACGTGTGGGAGTATCGAGACTGGGAAACACGAGGTTATGGCTTTCCTCTACCAACCATTGGATCGGCGGCGCTCGAGAATGTAGAAGCTACTTCCTCGTTGGAGTCATCAGTTCCGGCGTGGCGGGAACCTTCACCACCACCATTCTATGATCCTTGGAACGATTCGGATTGATACTTGAGCAACATGTCGGTTAAAATGATGCGAGCGTGCCTGAGTTGATTGCGGCATCAAGTTGGGTTGTCTTGGATTGTGTTGCGCTTTCCGTCTCCATGTTTTCGCCGCTTCACCTTTTGAACCCGAGCGGCTACCCTGGTTGATATGTTCAATTCTACAATATATGGCGCTGCAAGATGGACCCTGCCACGCTACTTTGAGTACGACATCGTCAATGGCCCTGCGAGCACAAGCGTTGAATGGATTCGGGTCTATGTACCTGGTCCGTGGCATCCAGTTGCCGAAAACACCTTGGGACCTGCCCCGGAGGACTCAACCACCTATCGGGAATGGCGCAAAGTCTACCACTTCGACGTGTACTGGCCGCACCAATATGGGCTCTGTTTCTTAGCCAGTCTCATATGCGTCCTTCTATACATGGCAGTATCGTGACTGGGTCACCAGAGGATATCAACGGCTCGGCCATCCGCACCCCAACATTGCACGTCCAGTTTTCACTTCGGGATCACCAGACCTCATATACGCTGGACTGACCTCTTCGTCGGCATCCTCAAACTCAGATGGTGGCTGATGCTCGTCCTCGTCTTTTCTGGATATTCAATTCAATTTGATTGGGGCGAGTGACTTCGACACCTGAGCCGCGCCTTGCTACAAAAGTGTTTGCTTGCATGTTTGATGTTGTGTCACATGTCGCAATAGCTGTCTGCAGCCGTACGCTTATCAATCTGTCATCAAGGGTTTGAGTTGTCATGCCGTGGCTGGAGTGGTGTCCGGATCCTCAACAACCAGATGCCCAGTGGGTCAAGATCTTTCATCCGGGATCATGGACTCCACAGGAAGAACATGATGCTCCACCTCCGCCTCACACATACAGAGAGTGGAAGGAGTTCTATGTCCCAAATCCTGATCAAGAAGGTGCACAGCCCAATGACAGCATTTGGTACAAAAGAGACTGGGCCACAGAGGGCTATCGGCGAGTCGCTGCCCCTCAAGCTGGTCATGACTTCGACTCGATGTCTTTTCCTGATCAACATACCGTGGCCACGCAATCCTCGGCATTGTGTGTGTCACCGCAAATGTTGGATGCGATTCTTAGATCCTCGGATGCGGCGGCTTTCTCCACTGAGGATCTGACTCGTCTTCAAGATGGGATCTCTCAGCAACTGTCGGATCGCGCGCGTCATGTATCCCAACAACACCAACCAGTACGTGCATCTCGTGGAGTTGCACCACCAGAGTCTATTGGGGTCTCTGATCCATACCGGCCTACGACACCCCACCATGCAGCTCTGCCGCCAAGGTGAAGCCTATCTTCGAGCTAAATGATGACTAGACTGATGCGTGTTGGGCATGGTACTAAAGGGTGATTTTCATGCTTGTGCTGCCTTGCTTGGTTGCTGATTGTGCATGGTTGTGCGTGGTGACTGTTTCTTTACTAGCTGGATCTGAACCCGCGGTACGCCCTGTCTCTCACTTCGGCATGGACATCGAGGATGCGAAGCAGTACCCATGGCTCGAATACTTGGTCTGGCAGGATCAGGAGTGGGTGCGGATCTATACTCCGGGACAGCCTCAACTATGGCAACCAGGAGAAACCGTACCTGATCTACCAGACAAAGTCAGGCATGGACCATTCGCGACTGGCAGCATCAAGGATACCAACGCATTCTGTCTCGCAGGGAGTCCTTCTCTACACATCATGCCCGTGATCAATCACTTGTTGATGTGCAGAATTCCTTTCAATCCGAGTCGAGGAAATGTTCACCTATGCTCCCCCTATTTCTGACGGTGATCGCTCGACTGCTTTGCAATTCCCTCCAGTCTTCTATGGCGACACTCGTAATGCTCATCTTTCGTTCTTCTGAGCGGCTTAGGGCAGTTTCGCGTTCCCCTCGCCGCGGTGGATATTTTGGTAAACGATAGGGACACAAAGTTGAGCATGTGATCTTCCTGCTGAAAAAGAGACTTCTCGCCCCTCACTGAGGGGCGTGTGTGTGCGGAGTGACAGAATGCCCTGTCACCACTATGAGTAGCAGGGGGCCAGCGGCCATCCAAACGCTGGCCAACGAAGCTATGCTTGATGGTGGATGCACGGATTGATCACTCGTGTGTACCTGCTTTTGTGAAGTGATGTTGATGAAAGTCCAGTTGGCCGCTTCTTTTGCCGCTGTGTGTGCTTCATGTTGAACCTTGTAACGTTTTCGACACTAGAGTGAAGCCAAGTGACCTGCCAGCCAAACCTTATCCGACTTGAGACTTGTCAGTTGTACTCGAGCCTCATCAGTTGTACTCGAGACTCATCAGTTGTACTCGAAAGATTAGCACCCTCCATCTGGAGTTTAAGTGTGTGTGTGTGTGTGTGTGCGCGTGCGTTTGTGTGTGCGCATGTGGGCGTATGTTTTTTTGGCGTGAGTGTGTAGTATGTCTGTGTGCCTATGCGTGCGTGTACGTGTACGTAAGTACGTGTGCATGCAGGTATGTATCTATCTGGTTTGCAGGTATGTGTGTGGCTATCTATGTATGTGCGCATGTAGATACGTATGTATGCATGTACTTGTGCGTGTGCATGCATGTGTACAAAACCTTGGGCCGGGGGCCGCCGGAATATAAAAATGGCCAGCTCTGTGCATGCGAGGAGCTGGCCTCCGAAAAAACAGCCCAAGACCCCTTGTGCCCAGGGCATCCCCTAAAGGGTTTTTCCTGGAGGGGGGAGAACCAGGCGACGGAAAAAGGCGTGATGGGAATATATAAATATATATATAACATATCTATAAAGTATTTGTGCATGTCGGTATGTACGTATGTGTGCATGTGTGCATGCGTGTGTTTGCGCATATGTATGTGTGCATGTATGTATGCATGTATGTATGCATGTATGCATGCGTGCATGCATGTATGTATGTATGTATGTGTGCATGTGTGCATGTGTGTGTGTCTATGTGCATGCATGCATGTATGTATGTATGTTTGTTTGTAGGTATGCAAGCAGGTGTGTATGCATGCGTGTATGCATCTGTATATATGTATGTGTGTGTGTTTCTGTACGTGTATGTGGGTGTTTGCGCATGTCTGTGTATGCGTGCGGGCCCGCCACGCGGGCCCACAGGCACGCCGCACGGGCCCAACCCTCACAGCAACCCAAGCCTGCTTGCTTGGTTTCTTGCTCCTTTGCTTCCTTGCTTCCCTGTCTGCCGGCTGGCCAGGCCATTTAGCTTGATTGCTGGTTGTCTCGCGTGGACTGTACTTTCCCTGCTCCTGTTTATCAGCGCTCTGAGCCCGGAAACAACCCGCAGGCCCCCCACCTCCTTCCTGGCTTTCCTCTTCTTTTGAAGTCGCACCTTGGCCTCCCTGAGCGTCTCCAACTCTTCTGATCGGTACCTCGGAGCTGATGAAATCGATGGAGCAAATTTGGGGGGCAGCTGAATTTCTTGGAGGTGGTTAGAACGGCATGGGCCAGGTCCAGGCAGGACTTGAGCTGGCTCGGGCTTAAGACTCGGATTCTGCTGGTGGTGGTCTGGGCTTGATTTGGGCCTGGTCAGGACGGCGTGAGAGTTGATGAGATGATGTTCAGCTTCACTAGTGGCAGCCAGCCTAAGCCAGCCGCAGGCAACTCGCGGTTCACAAGTCGCCCCACAAAATCGCGCTCAAGCGGGAGTCCCACCCAAAGAAGAGGATTCCAGCAGCTGTCCGAGGAAAAACCCTTCTGGCACACTAAGAACAACTTAGAAGCTGTCACGGGCGAAGTTGAGCAGCAAGCCCCTACCCGGTCTTGCCAAAGCACTCCTCCAAGAAGGAGTAGGCCTTCCTCAGCATCCGAATCAACAGGCACCCAAAGCTTCGCAAACACACTGTCTTCTCTGGCACCCCACCTGAAATCCAAGTATAGTTGCCTGAACACACACACAGACACACACACACACAGACACACACAGACACACACACACACAGAGACACACAGAGACACACAGAGACACACACAGACACACACAGACACACACAGACACACACAGACACACACAGACACACACAGACACACACAGACACACACAGACACACACAGACACACACAGACACACACAGACACACACAGACACACACAGACACACACAGACACACACAGACACACACAGACACAGACACAGACACAGACACAGACACAGACACCGACACAGACACAGACACACACACACGCACACACACACACACACACACACACACTTAAACTCCAGATGGAGGGTGCTAATCTTTCGAGCACAACTGATGAGTCTCGAGTACAACTGATGAGTCTCGACTGGGTTCTGCTCGCAATGCACTCGGCTTCCCTCTAGCAGCGAACACGTTACCCGAAAGAACAAGAAGCACAAACAGCGCCGCAACCAAGGGGGCCAAAAGGACTTTGCACACACACACACACAATGGCTCAAAAATAGGGACCCCTTCAGGTGGGTGATTTGCTTTTGGCTTCCCCTTCCCATTTAAAAGGCGGACCCCTAGGATTTCTCTTGGACCCCGCGTTAACCTGCAATGTCCCATCTCGGAGAGGAAAGAGGAAAAAAAGAAAACAAAAAACAAAGAAACAAGCCACCCAAATAGCAAAGACTTGAAAGCCCCAACGCCGAATGCTTCCGTGGTGCGCGAAGCCGTCCGCATCAAAGGCACCACTCGCATCGTCGAAGCGAGGGTCCCGGGGCCGGCTCGCGGCCTGCTTGAATGGAGGAAACGAGGCATACGTATCAGGGCAGGTGTGTCTTTCTTTGGACCCCATTGTGTGTTTTCCTTTTGGTCAAGCATGCGAACAATGGAAGTGGGTTTTGAGGGCGTCTCCAAAAGGAAGTAGAGCTGTCAAGAAAATGAATCATTCCTGAGTAATATGTCGCGAGCTTGGAGCAAACTTTTGCTTTCATTGCCACTTTGCACAGCAACCAGCCTCCGTTCAGTGGCTGGGTGTGGGGCCAACACTCTAACCCAACTTGGTGGACAGCCGTGGTTGTTAATTTGGCAAAAATACCTTCTAGGCCGCCAATTGGAATTGGGCCCTCTATTGTAGCATTTTTCGCAATTCAGGATCCTGTGACTGTTGCGGGGTCCTCTATTGTGGCACAATGCCGGAAAACATCCGGGCAAAAAATGTGGCAAACAAGTCGGGCAAAAAAAAGGCAAGCAAATCCGGGCAAACATTAGGAAATTGTTTTTTGAAGTGGTCCCCAGACCATCAAATTCAAGATAACGTCTTTACAGAAAAAATGTAGGCAAACAGTCGCAGGGGTGGCAATACTGAAGTACAATTGGCAATACTAAGTAAGCACTGGGAATCTGAGAGTGAACCTCGAGGGTCGCGCTGGGGAGCACAGTGGAGAGGGTCCAACATTAACGTTTAAACGTGCGCCTCCAAATAGGTGACCCCCAAAAGCGGTTGGCTTCTCTTTGGCGCCCTTTTTCAGTACCCTCCGAAACGTTACACCCAAGGACACCCAACTGACGCCTTTCCAGCCCGTGCTGCACCCGCCGCCGGAGGCGCCACTGGGCGCCTGGAGGATACTTCCTGCGGCGCACCCTTCCTCAGCTGGCAGCCAGCCAGGTACGGAGGTGCGCGCGATGCCCCTTCCGTCCAACCGTAAAGAACCTACGGGTTTCGCCCAGGTTCCTCCCGCGATGCTCAAAGTCCAACCTTGGAAGCCATGGAAACAAAGGGTTCCCATGGTTCCCAATGTTTCCGCCTTAGATATCCCTCGGAAACTCGCTTCACATGCCCAAAGCTGCGCTGTTCAAAATGCAGCGTTCGCCAATCCGACTTTCCATGATCCCCAGGCAAACGACTGGAAAATGAAAGGGGCCCCTTACGTGACCCAAAACGAGAATTGAAGCTTGCCTTTGAGCAACCCAGCAACACACACACACACCAGACCTCCATTGGAGTTCCAAAGGTAAAAATGGCACTTGGCTTCTTCTGGTTGGTTTTCAAGGCAAACCCTCCAAAAACCTTGAAGAAGGCAGTGACTCTTCTTCATTGAGCGGGAAAATGGGTTGGTTGGCCAGCTGTCTGGTGCCGCCGCTGCTGCCGCGGCTGCCGTGAAGCTGTTGTTGTGGCTACTGCACCAGCAGGGGCGCTTTTTCATGGACAAAACTCCTTCCACATGCGATGGCTTTGAGAAAGCGATGAATTTCCGCCGTGAGAAATGTGGCGCCAGGTTCGAAGCCTGCGCCGAGAAAGTTCGGCAGGCGGCCCGAGCCCACGGCCGAACTTGGCCGTCGCTCCGGGCCGACCCTGTGGATGTACAAAAACTATTGCCCTGGCCCGCGGTTTTGTATCCACGAACCGATGCCTGCTCATTTCAATAAGCAGCTTCTTTTGAGAGGAATTGGCGATGGCAAAGGTTGCACATGCGGGCCAGGACTCTTGCAAATTGGGAATGGGCGTGCTCCTTTCAGCATGCCAACAAGATCACTTTCTCAATCCGCAAGGGCTTGAGTTGCAAGTCGTCGCCTTTGGGTCGAAGATTGGGCGGGCAGCAGTGGGCACGGGGAAGCGAACACCGCTCTCCGCGCCACTGCCACTACGTGGCCCTTCAAGATGCTTCGGACAGCTGAAGAAACTGAGCTGGCTGCAGGATGCACGAGCCTCAGGCCGGCAGGCCTCGCGCCGCACGCAGCCACTCAGATGTGTTTCTAGGGAAACGGGGCAGGGGCAGTTGCCTCCTGCAAAAAAAAAGCCTGGCTTCCGACCCTGAGTCAAACACTGCTGGACATCTAGCTGGTTTTGGGGCCGTTCAAGCCAGGCAAACCTGAGACCAAGTAATGACTTTCTCAGCGAGAATCTTCTTACTCGGCCAAGCACCAAAAAAAACTGGTCTTGGCATGAACGATTAACATGTCAGTATGTCACGAACTACTCCGCTGGCCGGGTAAGTGGCCTGCTCAAAATTGTGTTCTGCAGACCCAGGCAATCTATATTCAAGCTGCCTCTGGCGGCAACATCTCGGAAAACAGGAGTCACCAGATTCAGCCGCTGAAGCGCCTGCGGAAGCAGCACATCGATCATGGCCAGTCACGATGCTGGCAAGTATGGCTCTCATACCTTTGTGGTTCCACCCGAAGAAGTCAAAGTGGCTTCACCTACTTTGCCCAACACCCCCAAGAGGTGAGCCTTGCTGGGCGAGATACAATTTGCCGATCAAGAATAACGAACCCGCAGAAAAGAACCTTCACTAGTGTCGCAACATCGCAACCCCCCCCCCCCCCTCTATTTTTGCAGAACGTGGCGTCGCTTGCCCAGGAATATGCAACCATCTAAGCAGGGTCACCGGAGTTCCCTTTCCAGACTTGCCCAATTAACTTTTCTTTTATGGCTAGGTCCCAAAAAGTGGAAAATGGAGGCCCCGGCCCCCCCTCCCCCGCCTTCACATCAGCAGCGCCGCCGGGGTGGCGGCAACAAGCCGCGTCCAAAGCGCCCTCCGCAAGGCACAATTCGCGGGGAGCGGGGGGGGGGGGGGGTGGACCTCCGAGTGTTGTGATTTTTGTTGATTGGCTTCACACTCCGCCACTCTCCGGAGGGCAAGGGCGGGGTGGACTCTGAAGGAGCTGCTGCAAACGATGGGCTCACTCTACATCGGAGCAATCTGGGGGTCCCAGCCCGAACGCTGTGGAGGCAGAGACGTCCTGGTGCGGCCTTGCGACAGGATCTTCACATCGTCAAGCAGGGTTCCGGTAGAAGGATACAGCCATACAAACGCTTTACAAGGAACACCTCTAAATGAGACGGTATTCAAGTTGGTGCAAATTTGGCATGCAGCTGCTATTTGGTGTTTATTCGATCTTTATCTGGATCCCTGAAGGGGGCCTGTCAAACTTGCAGCCAATTCAGCTTGTTCCTGACCCTTTCACAGAGCAAAACCTATCCACAGACATGCGTAGACATGGACATACATGGACACAAAGACATGCACAGGCACATGATCCGCACGTGTGGACGCTAGCTGTCCGATACATGCCCGTTTAGATTCGAGACACACGACAAAAGCTCTTCGGCTTGGGCCCTTTCGGCTCACGAGCTTGATTCAGGGCCATCCCCTTGCCGAGAATGGGATGTGTCGCAATCCACTAGGTTGATTCAATCTGGGCAAGCAGCTCCCAACCAAGCTGAAAAGGGACCCGCCTCAAGGACCTTGAGTGCTTCTTTTACGCCCGAATCGGTGAGCTCGTTTTGATGGGTGTGTGTGTGTGCGTGTGCGTCAAAAGTGGCCCAACAAACTGTGGTGGCTTAGGGGACCGAGCCTCAAAAACGCACCCGGCACCAGTTACCCCAGATTTCTCCGTCGACGAGTCACACGCCGTGCTTCGCGCAGACCTTTCGCGTCAGCTTGCGGACGGTGTCGTAGCAGTGGTGGCCTCAAACACCAAGTCGTTGAGGACAAGGGGCTCACCTCTGGTGGATTTCCTGGTTTTATGTTGAAGAGCACCCTTCATGAACTGGTTGAGAAAGGGCACCACAGAAGGTCTGGAACAATCAAGACCCAAGCATGGGAGCAATCAACTATCAAACAAATCCAGTTTGTGCGGATCACATCACCCAAAGCAGCTCAAAGTACCACACACTCGCTTCCTTCTGGCGCCTCTATTTTGATGGACCCGTGCTGGCATTGTTTTGAAGGGAAAGTAAAGCAAACCAACGGGACATCTGTCAACTTTTGGGACAAACCAATATCAACACCACTGGAGCCAAAGCGGCCAATGCCCGGGAAGAGGTGGTGCTCAATCTGCGTGGTGAGGCCGAAGGCCATGTGGAACCTGCAACCGGGGGCTTCGACGGTTCGAGTCAAAAGCAAGTTTGGGGGGGCACAGGAAACAGGCTGCAGTCAAGAAACAGAGTCGCCTGCGTAGATGAGTTCCCATGTCACCCTGAATACAAACAACAAATGTGTATAATTCAACATTGCTCCCATGGTGTGTTCAGGCATGATGCATGCCGTCTTTGCCCACATTGATCGTTCAAAACAGGTCGATCAAAACATCCAACGGGTCCCCAGACCATCGGCCCAAGCCTTATTTTGGGAACTAAGGTTTCCATTCATGACCCGCACTGGTCTGGAGAAGTCATAAATAAACAAGCCACATCCCCTTTTGGTGTTCTTTCGGCACATGAACAAAGATACCTTTTGCTATGCAGCAAGTGGCAGCCTGGGAGGCTTTGGCCATGGCTAGGGCCCCCCCCGAAGCGCTTGGGAAAAGGCGCCAGAAGTCCGACTCGCTGGCAAAGTCCACGCTCTCGGCGATCTGCATCTTGGCCCAGGACTCGTGCCTGAGCATGGAGTCTATTTTGCCCTTTGTTGGGGTTGGTTTGAAGGAAAGCCAAAAGGAAACCCTTGTTTGTTTGTTTGTTTGTTGTTGTTGTTGTTGCTTTTTTTTTCTTCTTTGGAACGTTAAAAAAGGCACACCCAACTCTTCGATCCTTGGGATTGCCCATGCCCTATGTTTGATGGAACCTAGCAGGAAGGGCCCCCAGTTTGTATGGCTTTTCTTGCACACAGCCATCAAAGGCCAGGGGCCAGGTAGCTTTCTCTGGGGGACAAGGTTTGTCTAAAAACATTTTGGCTTGTAAAACAAAGTTCCTGCACAGTATGCCCCATGCAACTTTCTCTGGATTCCATGATTGTGGAGAGCTGGGCTCAACATGTTCTGGACCAAGGGAACCCTTAAACTGGTAAAATCACAGGGATTGAAACCACCTCACTTTGGCATCGGCCTGATTTCCCATGGCCCTATGGTTGTCAAAGCCTCCCCCAAAACCGAACAGGGGCTAGCAGCGCCTAAGAGTGCCTGTGACAAGAACCTCGCGAGATCTTTGCGACTAGGAGCGCATGAATCAGCTACGAAAAAGCCCAAAGATGCGAGAACTAGGGAATTGAAGCGGGTCGCAAACGCGGCCCTGTGAGTGAATTGGGCTCTTAGACTCTTCAGTATGCTCTTAAACAATTCGGTCGCGACGACGGTCTCGGGACAGACTCGGATAGAACATTGCTTGGCGCTGAACAGACAGTTTCTTTGGTGGCTTGAGCATTTGGCACACACACACACATCACACCAAGCATCCAGTACCACAAACATAAACTAGCAATAGCAGTCAAGCGTTGCAGCTCGAACCTTCTCAGTGCATGCTTTACTTTATTCGCCGTGTGGCGATGCTTTTACGAACGAGCATGGAAAATGGTCGAGAAATGGAAACGGAGGCATGCTTCAAACCCTAGTTCTTCTATGTTGAAATTACCGCCCGGCTCCGCCGGCTATACTCGTAAGGTCTACTGGGGTCACTAGACAGCGAAGGGTTTTTATGGGAAACAAAGGGCCCATAGCAATGGCACGACCATTGATCACGGCCGCCTAAGGGAGTGATCATCTCATCCCGGGCTGGTCCAACTCCGGGCCAAGCCATGGTCCAGCTTTTTCCCCAGAGAACATGGGAAAGCTGACGTCTGGTTGTGGTTGAGATTGAGAGCTCGTCCCTGTTTCCCTTCCAGTGACTGCTTCAACAAACCCCCATGGCTCAAAGTGCCGCCTGTGTCGGCTGGGTTCCGAACATATTTGACCCCTTGCAAAAATTGAATTCGACCATTCCACAGGAAGCCCTGAAAAGACTGCACCACCAAACCAATCAGCTTCCCTCTTCGTTTGAATTGGTGCCTTGGAGGTCTTCCCGAGGCAGTGATCATGTACGCAAAAGAACCTGAGGTTCAAACCTCCAAACCGCAACTCCAAGCCAAGGCTACCTCAACCAAGGCACTGCCCAGCGTCCGGGTAGAGGATGACGTGGGCCACTTGTGAGCAAGGAACGAAGATGGCACCCGCAGTGAGCCACATGCACCTGACGCATGCAAACCACGTGCACGCAAAGCAAGGAAAGGCAAATCAACAACTAAACAATTTCAAACAAACAAATAACACAACACAACAAAGAAAACAAAAAAAGCAAAGACACAAAAACAAAGAAACAATGAAAGGAAGCAAGGAAGAAAGCACGAAGCAAAGGAAGGACGGATGAAAGGAAGAAAGAAAGAAAGAAAGAAAGAAAGAAACAAAGAAAGAAACAAAGAAACAAGTCACCAAGCAAGCAATGAAGCAAACAAACAAGCAAAGCAGGCAGGCAGGCAAGCAAGAGGCAGCAGGCAGGAAAGCAAGCAAACAAGCAAAACTGCAGACATGAGTCGTCAAAAAAACCATTCGTCTGAGTGTATTCATTCCGATGTTAGGATGTCCCGTATCGTGCTTCTTTGTTTCTCAGATGTTGGGGTAGCGTTTGTTGGCCGTTTGCTGTTGGGAAGTGAGCCGAGCAGTAGGCATCGGATTGTTCGTCTTCAAACGTGGCGCTCTCTGCGTTCGTGACTCATTCCCTACCTACCTGGTGAGTCAGCTTCAAACATACCGTCATTTACTTTATGTAGGAGTGTGTCATGCGCATGTTGTCTTTTTGTTTTCTGGAGAAACGATACGGGACGGACTTGGCACTCTGACATTTGGCCTTCTGCATTGGTACGGGGCCATTCTTGGCCATGGCCGACCAAGCGAAAGCTCAAGGGTTTTGAGCTGCTTGAACTCGTTTTCTCTCAGAAGTGTCCATGTGCCAAAACCTGTCTAGAGAGCAGGAGATTCGTGCAACCCAGGCACAGGTAGCACAGCATTGATGGGCCTCGGTACAGCACTCTCGCCAAAAGAACTCTTGTCACCGGGTACGACTCTAACTGGGCCATGTAATGCAACTGCCCCTTTGCATGGCCGCGAGGGATTGGACAAGAAACCATCACGGGTCTGCACTGGCTGTAGCTGAGGTACCGAAGGTGTAGTGAAACAGGCACCACACTGGGATCTCGAACCAAATGCCGCCCAAACCTCAGACGAGTCCGAGCAACTCGGAGAGTGACAAGCCGTGACTCAAAGTGTGGCTGGAGCAGCTCACCAAGTAGGGCTGACAGCTTCTTTCGATAAAAGTAACCACCTGGGTCTGGGTTGCGTTGAGGATACCCTTGTTCAGGCTGGCGTTTGGTTCTTGTTGCGAAACATCTAAAAGTCCCAATTTTGACACTTTCACACCACTAAGATGTTTGCTCGTTCTCGCCAAGCCGCGGTAGTCCACCTTGTGACCCCCCACCTTGGCTGAAGGAGACGTCGCAGGTTTGTGTAATATGGCAGTGTGGATGTGTTGAGCTGTTCACCTTGGTTTCAAATCAAGTGATTGCAAGAAAACTGCTATTTTTGGACTCCAAGTCCCTATTTACCCTATTTTGATACATACCCATATTTCCTGGCTAGCACTATCTGCGAGGCAAAAAAGCTTGAGAGCTATTGAAAAACACGTGCTGCCCGCCACATGCAGGTTCATCCTCTATACCATTAGGCACCATGCCTGATGCCATGGCACGGGATGGGATTTTAGGTTGGGTTCGTCGAAAAAAACATTCCCAGTGCTGTGAAGCTGCATGCCCGCGGATGAGCAGGTCCACAATCATGCCTCAAAGGCGGCGGGCAAATGATCTGCACCACTTTTGCGGGATCAACGCTGATGCTTGAGCTGGGGCGCGCTTGATGCCGATCTCGACAACCGCGCCAATGAAAATCCCGGGCAAGGAGAGAACCTTCGCAACGGCTTTTGCGACTCTTGGAATGCGCATATAACTCATCAACCACAGTCGCTTACCAGTCAGCTTAGCTTGGCCTCTCTGGTCAATGCCAACGCAACTGACCCCTGCCTTCAGCCAGCCAGGGAAAAGGTCGGCAAGCCAAATGTACTCCTTACAGCCGCAGCTGCTGCCAAAAAGCAGCACCCAAATCATGTTTTGGCGTCCGAAATTTCAGTTGGGCGCGTCAAAGCTTGAACACCTCTTGGCCATCAACTCCGTTCGAAACGCGCAGGGCAAGTCCAAAAATCGCTCCATGCAGCTCAACCTACGTTCTGCTGCACCAAATATGCAGCCTGAAAAGCTTCAGACTGCCCACGGCTGCTTTTGCATATGTTTTTCCTGCCCAGGCTCCACGTCCACATCACGTTCCTTGTCACCATCCTGGTTTGTGCTCACGTGGTGGCTGACCACATGCTGATAGTACCAGCACCTGAGCAGCAGAGGTGGCACCGCTAATGTCTGCGTTGCACGTGGGGGTGGCCACACCACGGTCCATGGTGAAAATTGCCCTGATACCAAGGGCACCCCCTGTAAAGATCTTAAAGTAACAAGGTGGGCGTAGCTACGGCTGACACTGGTATCACAAAATAGGCTACTTTCCAGTGTAACAATTGAGCGTGCAGTTTCCTAGCTTCCATCTTGCAGCCCTACCGGAGAAAACTGCCAAATGCTGACACCTTCATGCCTCACTGTCAGCCTGTCAGCCTTCTTTGGCGTGCCACGGCAACGCCATGGGTCTCAAACCTGTGTTGCATGCAGAGGCTTGCTGCGAGGCTGCGAAACCTAACCGAAATGCTGAGGCGATATGTCATGTGTTCCTGCACATTCCCAGCGCTGGGGAGCGCACCGAACTCTCCCAGCCTCCCAGCCTCGCCAGTTACAGTACCTGACAGCTTGGTTTGGACCATGCTCCTGGGCTCCGGGCAAGGAGGGCCCAACGATGAAGAAGCCACAGAAGAGGCAGGCGCGGTTCACCCACTCCTGGCGGGAGGCTGGGGCTCAAAAGGGCTCCTGGTCACTCGCTGAGCGAAGAAGGCTCGCGTTCTGATGTTGTTTTTAATGATGTCCTAGCCAGGGGCATGGCTTCTAACTTGGAATTTGGACAGGAGCAGCTTCTTTAAAAGGAGCTCGAGGGATTTGCATGTTGTCCACATCTAATTGTTTCGCCGACCCGAAGTTCACACAACGTCCACATGCAGACTTTGTACCAAGTCCTACGTGCGCCGAAATCCTTGAGTAAACTCAGTGCTCAACGCAATCCTTATCTATGATCGTTCTGTTTGCAATCTCCCGGTTTTTAATGTTCAGTCCTTAAGGGATGCCCCCCATGGATTCGGCAAGAATGGTCACATCTCAACTTGTGGGCCCCCTTCTCAAACGCAGGGGTAACGCCGTCTCTCGGAAGATCAACATTGCTGGCCCCAGCTGGAATTCAGAGCTGGCTCCTTGCAACTAACTTGCCAGTGCCCTCCCTCATGAGAGAGGCGTGTGGCCACCGTAGCCACGAAGCAGCCAGCGAGCAGGCCTTGATTCGTGGAGGAATTCGCACATCCGATTGAGAAGCGCCCAAAACTCACCGACCAGGAGAGCTCATGCCATACCAGGTGGCACCCTGGCCTAGGTTGGCCCATGGGGGGCTCTGGAGCTGCTCAATGGCCTGCACGAGCCCTTGTGGTGCCCCCGCAAGGGTACCGGGTCGCTTCTACAGCCGAGCAGCAGGAGAGGGGCGTGCGCACAATGAAGAAAAGCCACATCCTCAACATACGGATGAGTCAAGTGCAATCAGCCTGCATGGAAGTCATATGATGGAAGCAACCTTCATTCAAAGTAGCATACCCAGACGTCCAAGCATCAAAAACTTTGATCCTGAGTTCCTTCTGGCCTGCCTGCGACTCTCCAGCTGTCTGACCCAAAAACTAGTTGGCCAAAACTTTGACCCCCACACAAATTCGACCGGCAACTTTACTCGGTTGCTTTCTGCTCCCCTGCTAAAAGTTTAACTTCTAGTGATTTAATGGAAAACCCACTAGTTGGCAAAAAGTTAAAGTTCTAACATCCAAGCAAAATGCACCAAAGTTTAAGGTACCCTCGAACTGGACCCAAGCGGGAGGATATGGGAGGATTGCAGCTCCAGCGACATGAAGCTCCAGGCCAGCGCCAGGCCCTCAGCTGAAGCGCTTACACTTCGGTTTGCATGTCTATAGGCAACGTATGTATAGTATATGTAAATGTGTGTGTGTTCATCCCATATACCTATATACACAGACGTGTATATGCAGACACATTTATATATATATATATATATTATGGGTATGGCTCAAAATTAAACAGGAGGGGTTACGCAGGTTTTGGTCCATGTTTGCACTTAGCAGGGTTCCATTTTTGGTACCGGTTTTTTGAGCCACAGCCATATATATTTATATGTATACACATGTTTGAACGGTGGAGCCCATG
This sequence comes from Effrenium voratum, assembly GCA_963377175.1. Taxonomy (NCBI): domain Eukaryota; class Dinophyceae; order Suessiales; family Symbiodiniaceae; genus Effrenium; species Effrenium voratum. The sequence continues at coordinate 27,968 of CAUJNA010003502.1, read as the reverse complement.
TACCAAAACAACAACATGTAGAAGTTTATTGCCCAGGACGACTCCCGCTTCCCCAAATCACCTACCCCCCAATGAACATGCAGCTTACCAACGCGCAAAGACTTTCACTGCGGCTCATGTGAGTCGAGGCTGTGGCCGGCTTGTTGGGAGGGCCCAAATCTGGTGCCCCTCTAAGGTTCTGATCTCGCCATGGGTCGCATGCGAAGTGTAGAAAGTCTGACGCGTTGGCAATTCATGACACTCCCTCGCAGAAAATGGGTTCTGCCTACCCTGGGTTTGCGCACACTGGCCAGCACATTGGCAAGCGTGGGCATCTCTTTCACGCCAACCCGCCCTCATGCAAAATCAATAGCAAGCCGAAGGCATCGATGGTTCGATGCTGTGAGTTCTGTTAAGGGTGCAAACAGCCGATGCTGAATACAGCCTCCCTTTTATCGAAGCTTACCGCTTTTCACGCAAATAGACCAC
>CAUJNA010003502.1:0-22500 GCA_963377175.1 Effrenium voratum | reverse complement strand
AATCCCAAGAAAAAAATGCGAAATGCTCCCCGGCACCTGGGTAAGACCAGCCCAGGCCTGAAGCTCACTGACAGGGGTTCCACAAGAGGAGCGCTCCCAAACCTTGATCGCGCCAAGCATCTTCGCTTTCTCCTTGGGCGGCTTCCTGCCCGCCAACTGCCTGCCGTGTCGGGGATTTTGAGGCCCTTTTGCCCATGAAAGGCGTCTGGGCCTTTTCAGGGGATGGCCTGCCACAACCCGACATGGTTCACTTCAATGATTGGTGGAAGGATAGTGTGCAAGACCGAGCACACCAAGCAAATGCTTATCCAAGTGATTGTTTGGCTTTGCTCAGGTCAATGATCTCGGTTCTGGATTGGTAGCTCTGAAAGAAGGCATTTCTTGGTGGCGGTGGCAGGGATAGTGGCATCGGCGGCTTTGAATGATAATGAGTGGTTGTGTGTCATTTCGGTGGCGGGTTGTGCAGTTGCTGTGGCATGTTGCTGTGGCATGGACCTGTCTGTTGGTTGCAGGAATTGCCGTGCTGTTGGAAGATGAGCCCTTCTCAAGAAATATCAGGCCAGCCCAACCCACCAACATACTGATCCCTTGAGTGGCATTCACAAAATTACCTTCTTTCTGCCATGCGACAGGGAAACAACCCGGTCGACGGCAGGGCCCGGCCCTTCAGCCTGGTGTCTTCGGACTTGCCCTTGACCTTTTCTTCCCGAGGAGCCTTGCCAAGCTGCAAAGCACAAAGCCCGTGCTTTAAAGGCCCCGGAACAATGATTCACCTTACCTCTGATTGTTTTGGTGATTTGGTTTGGTGATTTCGAACGTTGGAGGGTACCTGCCCGTTTGCCACCGGAAGCAAGCGAGGCTAAAACCGGCCAAATCACAATCCACCAATTAAGCGGCACCTGAGCACAACTTGCTTCCCCAAAAGTTTGGGCTGCCCCCCCCCAGTGCCCAACAGTAGAGCACCATTAACATTGCCAGGCATTCAAGTATTCACATGTTTGCACACAACAGGCCAACCAACCATGGTCTAAAAGTCTAGGCCAAATGGCCTGCCCACGTCTGGATAAGGTCGGAGTTTGGCCTTGGCGTTTTGGCAAAGCAACGGGACGGCGCCAGTGTTCTCACCGAAGGTACATATTGGGGCTGTCTTAGTCCGTTGGTACCGTAGTGACCCTCAGATGGTATTTGGGTTGCCCGAAGGTATCCCTTCAAGAGCCAGTTCTTGACCTCCATGTCACCCTACATTTGTTTTTGTTTGGCTTTTGGGCAACCAGCAGAAAATGATCTGCTGGTTGGAAAGCCGCACGGGTCCACGGTCAACCCCCCTGCTCGGGCTTGGTAGGAATGGTCAACCTCGCCAAGTTCGACCGAAGGGAACCGTTGATCCGGGCCCCGGAGTCCGGGTCCACAAAGCGCATGCGGGAACCTCTTGAAGCCGTTGGGGTAAATTTGAGGCTTGGCTAAAACGTCGAATGGCTGCTCCCAAGAGTCGCTTAGCCAGAAAACCTTCTTCCATATGGAGATACGGGGGGAGAAAAAAAGGAGCGGATGAACAAGCCCTGCCCAACCAAAAGAGGGATGTCCCCTTTTTAGTGGGGGAGCTTTCCGCTTTCCACTGAGCGCCCTAGGGCTTCTTCCTGGGTGGGGCCTGTTGCACCAAACGGATTCTCTCACCGCACCTCGGGCTTCAAGGCCTGGCGCTTCTTCAGCGCCGCCAAGAGCGGCAGCTCACCTTCGCGCGTCTCGAGGTAGGTGAGGCTGGCATGTGTTGCTGTTCCATGTTGTGTGTTCATGGTGGTTGTTCGTTTTTGTTGGGGAAAAAGACATGTTGGTGGAATCTCTTGATGGTCCGATGGGTAGGCAATGAGCCCAGGAGTTGTTGCGTGCTCTTTTTTTTTCAGGTAGGGAGGTTATATACCACTTCTAGAGCACGTTCATCCAACCATGCCTTTATGGCTTTGCTGCTCATGCGTAGCTTCCAAACCCACAGCTTAAAGTGCCCTTGATTGTTCGTTCGATAGGCAACGAGTAGGAATCACCCTGTTCCACCATCCCTCGTTTCTTTTGGGGCTCCCAGGTTGCCCAAACCCGTGTTCACTTCCTAGAAGCTAAGTTGTGTTGGCCCGAAGGTCGGCGGGGCTCGACGGGCACCAGGCTTGTACCTCTGGGCCTACAGCACCGATTTGCTGCGTGGTGATCCTGGGAAGACCCTGCTTTTTCGACCCCCTGTCCCCCCCTCCCCCCCCCCCCCCGCCGTTTTGTTGGTGGGGCAAAAAAATAAAGCCAACAAGCAAATTGGCAGTGCAAGAACAGGCATGTAGGCTGGGAAAACAAGGCCCGTATAGGAACAGGGTTGATGAATCCAACCGCAACATGCCAGGCCTACCCATGAAATGATCTCTCACGTCCTGAGTGGATTGGCAACCAAAATCTGGACCTTCCACCAAAATGGTCCCAAAAGTGTTAATAACGTCCACTGAGGAAGTGAAATGTGCGAGACGAGCTGAGCTTGTGACTTGTAGCCATTGCAGCTACATCACCGACGCGGTCAGAATTGTCAGTTCCCGATGGGGATTTTCGTGAGCTTCCTTGCTTTCTGTGGGAAACTGAATGGGCAAAACATGCCCGTGCTTAATGTGCTCATTCCCAAATCCCTTGCTGTGCTGGAGGCAACCAATCAGCCATTTGCCATGGATGTTGGGTGAGGCCAACTTGTTTTGCTGAGTGCCCCAATGGCCTTTTTGCAGCTTGGTCCAAAGGGCCCGTCACGCCCCCCGTCGCGCCAACAGCTTGCGGCCGGCGGCAACAACCGGCGCAAGCAGGACTCCAAGAACCTCGGTGCCCCGAAACAAAATCGAGCTGCGCATTGCTGGTCTTTTCAGGCTGGGGAACCCGTTTCCCCGTGATTTCCGCAAAGAAAAGAACCGACCCGAGATCAGACAGTGCTGAACCTTGTCGCCGGAGGCTTCCTCTACGGCGAGCAGCTCCTCAAATCAGAACGACGAAAAGGAGGCGGTTCGCGTTCGCCGGAGCGGAGCCAATACTGGTGGGGTTCGTGGGGTTGGAAGGCCCGTGATCGAACTTTGCGAAAAGGTGGGGGGGGGGGGGGACGGTTGACGCATGCTGGCCATTGGCTGCAGCATTTCTGAATGCTGACTGACAATGGCTGTGGATGATCACAATGCCGCTGCTAGCGGCCTTGCAACCTTCTACTTAGCTCCTTCTTAGTAGGACCTTTTTTTGGTGGTCTCAAGGGCACCAACCACCAAAAGTGGTCAAATGAGCACCCGTCAAAATGTGCAACATGTAAACTTCGAGGAGCCCAGCACAAAAATCCCTGCAAAAGGAGCTTTCTTACAGTAGGTACGAGAACGCTTCACCAGGATTTGCATCCTCTAAATCAGCCGGCATCTGTGTGATTCTTGTTTAACGGCCCCGATGAAGGTTCCGCAAAGGGTCCATGTCCTGCATGGACCGTTTCCTCTTCAGAGGTTTCTTTCAACAACTGTCAAAGGCAGTGTCCTTTGTGAATACAGAACGGGGTCCGAATCCCATGAAGCACTCCCAAATATTTGATGGACCGCGAGGCCCCGGCAGCCACGATGTCCGCAGGCGCCGCCTGGCTTCGGAGAAAAACATGCTCAAGCAACCAGAGAATATCTCCAATGAATTTGCAAAACGGCTAAGGATATAAACCACACATCCGAAAACCATCGAAACACATCGCTCAACTTGTTTGATTTCAGATTCATGAGAACAAATGAGAAGGCAAGCGCTGAGTTTTGGCACGGTGCGAACAATGAATTTGAGAAAAGGCCCTGAAGCGGCTTCAGTGAAGCCACGTCAATCATTGCCGACATGTTTGATATTACACCGTATGTATGTATGTATGTATGTATGTATGTATGTATGTATGTATGTATGTATGTATGTATGTATGTATGCATTTATGTGTTTATGTATTTATGTATTCATGTATTTATGTGTTTATGTATGTATGTATGTATGTATGTCTGTCTGTCTGTCTGTCTGTCTGTCTGTCTGTCTGTCTGTCTGTCTGTCTGTCTGTCTGTCTCTGTCTGTCTGTCTGTCTGTCTGTCTGTCTGTCTGTCTGTCTGTCTGTCTGTCTGTCTGTCTGTCTGTCTGTCTGTCTGTCTGTCTGTCTGTCTGTCTGTCTGTCTGTCTGTCTGTCTGTCTGTCTGTCTGTCTGTCTGTCTGTCTGTCTGTCTGTCTGTATGTATGTATGTATGTATGTATGTATGTATGTATGTATGTGTGTGTGCGCATGTGCGCATGCATACCCATCTGTATATATATATATATATATGTATATGTATCATTTATACTATGTGACACCGTTGGTGCATGACTCGTGAAATCAGAAGATAACTCACGGTCCAGAGTTCATCCCAGTTCCTCTTTTGGGGTTGCTCGAGGGCCGAAGGTGGACCAACTGATGCAGACCAGACATGTAGCAGAATAGGCCGTCTTGCTCAAGGGTGGCCAGCTCTCACGCAGAGCGCAAAAGGTCCTTCCACCCGCATTCTAAATCGCAAGGGGGCCAACCAATAAAAACACAAGAAAGCACCACGAGATACAGACCCTTAGGCTGTGAAGGTTTGCCAAGGGTGCTGCAGCTAGCGCAAAGAGCACTGCAGGAACAAGTTGCATGCGCTACTTTGCGTGCAATCTCAACGTAGCTGGCGGGTCAGAGGTATCTTGCCAAAAAGGCCCGCTCCAGTCCCTCAAAGACCCAGGCGCAAGAAACAACACGTGCGCCTTTTCGGGCTCGGTGCCCACGGAGACCATGACCATGGCCTTGGTGGAGCTTCTCGGAATTACTTTTGTGGGTGGTTTTGCGGGTGCCCCCGGATGAATTAAATTTGCGGATTGACTGGGGCCGTGTTTCCCCTCACTCGATCGGGACCTCCCCGCAAGTTAATCAACCGGGGCGGTGATGATTTCTCTGTCAGAATTGAGCCTGTGAAAACCTGCCAGCCGCGCCATTGCCTGACTTCTGCAATTCATATCGAAGTCTGCTTCCAGACCATAGGCACAAGGGACACACATCCTGCATGAGGCTTCTTTAGCGGTTTAGCGGTTCGAGTCGTTCGAGTCGACTGTCGACTTGTTGCTAGGGGAATGAAAGAGGCAGGCTAAGTCTGCTAAGTCTTCTCTCCACGCACCGCGCAAAACCATTCGCTGCAGTCCGCTGTTGGCCGCTTCGGGGTGCCGGCTGGACGACTGGCCTCCTGGAGCTTCTCCTCCAGTGGTGCCTCGATTCGAAAAACAAAACGCGGCGCTGGGCTCGGAAAACAAAACGGGCCCTGTTGGCCTGTGGAGGTTTGTCCAATCAAATCAGGGACAGGCGTTGAATCAATGGACTTTCAGGGTTTCCAACCCCCAGCCGGGCTTTGTTTACACGTGACCTCCGTGAAGTTGGGCAAACAATTACAGGCTGGGGCTCAAAGACAAGGCCCTTGTTAAGAAAAGCCAAAAGGGCATTTACACCCTCAAGCGACAGCCTGTCACTTGCAACCGAAGCCGCTCACGAAGCTCTCATATGGAACCCGCGTTTCAGGACCGTCACCACAAGGTTGGGCCAAGCCGGTTCAACATGTCTGAACCACACTTCAAGCAGCCTCCTTTCAAAGGGAATCATTAGATTTTCCGTCCACCAACCCGGATATCTGGCAACAAATGACACACCCATTTGGGTGTGTCTTAAACTAGGCAACCCCCCCAAAAAAAAAATGGAAAAGAAGATGGATGTCCCTCTCACTTCCCGTTAAACCCTCAAAAGAAGCCACGCCCACTTGCCATCCGCCCCGCATTCCCCTGGCTTGAGCCCGCACCCTGCTCCGCCACAGCTCCGCCGCAGGGGCAGCCAACGCTGCCGCCTTCGCGGCGGCTGTGCGGCCTCGGCACCCGAGATGTTGGCAACCGGTTCCTTGCTCCGTGTGGAAACCTGGGCATTTTGGGGATTACCTGGTTGCGTTTTAGATGTTGAGGATGAGCCTGGGGAGGAATCCACAGGGGGGGGGGGGATGAACCTTCAAGAATGGTCTTGGGGGCAAGTCGGAATCTGCGCCAGGAAAACGCTTCAGGGAAGAAAGTAATGAGCACAGGTGATGGCTCTTCTCAGGGAACCTTCTCATCGCCATTGGCATCACAGCGCCAGAAAGCACGGCGATTGACAGGGATGCTTCACGAGGATTTGTCCTAAGTCAGCTAATTTCAGAGATTGTCTGACTGGCCCAAATGCATCCTTTCAAGCACCCTGCAAGAGATGTTCCGTGTTTCCCCTCAATCTCAAGAAACTGACAAACCAATTGGAGCCATGGGGACCTTGACCCCTGGGTTCTTGCAAATGGGGATCCTAAGAATGGTGGCCTTGTGGGCTTCCAACAAGCTGAAACTGGGGTTGTTCGAAATTGGGTCCCGGACTCCGATTTTCCCAATCTGCAACCCGCGGCAAAGGGAAACCACTACCTTCTGGCAGAAGGACTACTTGAGGAATGCTTTGGAACTTGAACACACCAGCTCTCTTGCAAAATGAGATCAAGAAGAACTCTGGTACTCAAGGCCTGTAAGCAAGACGCGCAAAGAAAAGTCGCGGACAACAATGATCGGGCAGGATGTCTACAACAGTAGCCTGGCCTGATCGGCACAGGCTGTCGGGCGCAGGCAACACAAAAACTTCACAGAGGACTGAAACGGAGACGGCTCCACCGGCTCTGTCAGTACATGTTAAATCTGGCTGGCTGACGTGCAGCCGAGCAAGTATTGCTAGAACCTCATGCCTCATATCGGCTCAAGAAAGCCCGGCCTGAATTTGAACCAATGGTTAAAGTTCCTGTGTCTTGGCGGGTGCCGCAATCCAAGCGGGGCCCTGGCACCCCCGCTGTCAACAGCCACTTGTGTCAAAGCTGAACCAAGCGCGCTGGGGTGTCGGCTCTGCAGTGCGGGCTCCAAGCTGCCCTGCAAAAATCATAAGGTCGGATGCATCATTTGCCCGCAAGCTGCAATGCACTTGCCCCATGACAGAGAGAGAGGGAGAGATCCTTGACATGTGCCACTCCATCTATTTCTCCTGCCTGTGCCTGCAGTTTTCAAAGAACCTCTTTCAAAGGGGTGGTGACGAGAAATACATGATTCACTCAGTGTTAATTCTGCATGCAGGCACTTGAACCACTTGTGCCATTCCGGGTCGCAGAGTAAGACGCCATTTGTGTGCAGGATACTTCCGAGCACTTCATGGGCTCCGGGCCCATTTTAGAAGTTACCCTTGAAACGGGGCTTTGCAGGGCTTCCCCGCCCCTAAAGCAATTTTGAGAAACCCCTGCTGCGGATCAACGCTTGAGGGCAACATCATGTTCGGAATCTCTGGGGGCATGTGTAAAAATAGGAGACCCCGAAAACGGTGGGTTTACGCCAATCTTGCTGGTTTCGGGGTCCCTGCGTTGAGAGACCCTGTTTGAAACTGCCCTTTGAGACACACCCCACCGCAACGGGGGTGTCGACGTCTCAGCGCCTCGAAGGTGCTGTGAGCCTCCCGCAACCGTTCCATGCCCAGCAGCGGCAGCGCCTCGGCGCCGATCCGCCAGCTCGAGGTCTCGGGATAAGCCGCCGCTCGAACGTCTGCGATAGGAAGACTTGGGGAGCTGTCTCTGGCCCCATGATTTTACCATCACAGACAGCCCCGAAGTGGAAGGTGAAAGGGAAACATCTGGCTTTGATAACCCCCAGAAACAGTAAAAATAGTGGCCCGTGTTTATGAGGGCCCTTGTTTATGAGCCCTTTGCAGGCAAGCGTAGAAAACAAGTCTCTTTGCGAGGTTCAATTTAACAGGTCTGGCAAGGTGGTTCCACTAGGCAGCTGAAGTATGGGTAAGTCACTAGAGTTGACTTGATGAACCCATCAGTTGCCTCACCGGTGCTTTGTCCAACCCTGATGGGATCTGTGCTGGAGGCCCAGCAATTCATCCCGTGAGTGACGCTGGGGAAGATGCGCCCAGCCAAGTGCCAGAAGGATCTTCCACCGAGGCGACGGGTCACGGCCCCTTGTGAAAGGCGATGAACAACTGAGCCGGGCTTCGGTGAGGGCTGCTCATTGATGGCGGCTCCCCCGAAGCTGATAGTAAAACTGAGAGTCATGTCCGCCCACTCAAAAATCACAAATGTATGGGCAAGGCAACATGGCCGGATCTGGCAACGTGACAAACCAGGATACTGCTAAAAGCACGTTCATTCGAGTGGCCTGCCGATGCTTTCTCCGAAACCTGCCCATGCAATCCGAGGATGCGACCAGCTGTCGCATGAAAAGCGTGCGGACTCTCTGCACCTGACGCTCCGTTGACAGCAGGCCGTCGATCCCAACGCCGCCGAACAACGCTGACATGTTATGGCATTTGAGCCCATGGTCAGAATATGACCACGGCGAAATGAGTGCGTCCCCGTGTCCCTCCAATAGTTACGAGCTAGCCATCTTTTCACTGAGACCTACCGGGCCTGAGGCGCCTTCTCCCCGCCGAGCCTGGCATCGAGCAGAGGACTGAGGACTTCTTGTGGGTGATCTTGGGTTTGAATGGATGGGAGTTGGATGCTACAAATCGCAACATGTTGGTTGGAGCCCGGTTTTCCACGTCTAGTAAGGCCCTCAAATCCGAAAGGTTTGGAAGGAACCTTTGAGCGAGGGGGTTCTTCGGTTCTGAGGACCTTCCGGAGGTAGGTCCTTGATGGCCATCCTTTCTACTCACAAGGCCGCTAGAGGGGGGCAAGTCTGCAACAGCAAAGGGACGGCTCCACTGCACGCTGTAGAAGAACATGTGTCATTTCAGTTGTGTGACACATATTGACATGTGGACATGTATTGAAGCCCTCCTTTTACAAATTGTTTTCTGATTATCATTTGTGATACCGAACAGAGTGACACCGAACAGGTCGTGAAATTCCAACCACCTCACACCTTTTTTGCTGCCCACTCTAAAAGGCCATGTAGAAACCTGAAATCGAAATGCGGTTTTGCGGCAGGGGGCGTTCAACAGGCCGATCCGGCTGGAGAATCAAACACTACATTGTCGCCTCTTCATAGCCCCACAGCCTGCAAGGCCTCTAGCCGACGCCATCCTGCCCCCCGAGTGGGTATGATGTTCATTGGAGACCCTCGTGCGGACATCAATTACATGGGGACTCGTGTCCAACCATTTTTGAGAGAATTGCTGCATTCCCCATTGAGATTCATACAGTGCAAGGCGCTTTTTCGGCTGACTTCGCGCTGGCTGGGTCTCGTCTGCGACTGGGCAGGCAGGAGCCTTGCGAACTGAAGCCGATCCGGGCATGCTGCGGTACTGCACGCTTTGGCGGCTCGCAACTTCACGCCCGGCAAGGAGCGAATTGGAATCTGGTTGGCACGAGGACACATTGGGCACGTTTCCCTGCCCCCTCCTTTGCCGTTGGACTTCTGAATTCAGGGGCGTGGATTGGTGGCCGGCAGGCCTGTCTGCTTAGCAACGGGCCCGCCAAGCCAGTTGGGCAGTTCGCCAGAAAACCTCCACAAGAGCTGAACCACAAAGTGCGGCTTGGCCATGCCATGTGTCCTGGTCACCGACTCGGGATGGCCCTGTCAGCGAACTGCTTAGCCTAGCCTACTGTCAAAGCGCCAGCGAGTGCCTCACTGTGACCGTCGGGCACACTGAGCACGTTACCTGCAGCCCCCGTCGCCCAAGAGGCAACACAACATGTCCAACTCTATTCGCATATCACAGGCCAGGTTGCGAGCCCGGGGCTGCTTGCTCCGCTTGCTTCGCAGCCTGGCTGAGCGACACGAAAATATGGGGTCTCTGCTTGGGCTGTTGGGGATGTTACCTGGGTTTGCTTGGGATACCATTGGCCCGCAGACCCATTGCCATGACATGTCGAGTTCAATCAGGAGGCCTTCGTGGAGCCTGTGTACCATGGCACCTAGGACGGCCTGAAGGCCAAGATCGTATGCCCATTCGATCCTGCAAACGCTATCCCCAATCGGACTTTGTACCTAAAACTGCATGGCCAAAGTGTGTGTGTGTGTGGGAATGTGTCGACAGTCGAAAACTCCTGCGCTTCGCTGCAAGGCCCGAGCAAGGAAGCCAATTCTGTGGGAAGGGCATCAGTGCCGGCACTTTTCGATCTGGCCAAAATTCCAAGTGCTCCATTCCAATCTCTACTTCTAGGGATCAACTGCAAAAACAAGCACCTACAGTTGATGCCCCCCCAAATAGGGATTTGGACTGTTTAAGCCAACCCCACAAAGCGTACTACTACTGTATAAGGTCCGAACAAATTGGAATACGATTGTGGCTCTGAACATTTGGCCGCTTGGTCACAATCGGGGTAAACTATTTTCTCCCGAAATCTCTCAGCTACGGCTTGCAACTCTCGCCTGCTTGATGGCTTGCGCTGCTGCCTCGTTAGGCTCCCAACCTGCGATCGTCATGAACAACCCTTTTGGCTGCCACTAACTGGCACTAACCTGGCTCCCAAGTGTATTGGGACCCTATTGAGAGGGCCAAGCACCGATTTTACGATCGAGCTTCGCAAACCACCCCAATTTGTGGGCAAAGCCCCCTACCACGGCTGCTAAGGAGCGGCATACACGCATCCGGTCCCTTTCAATTCCACCTCTTGGCCGCCTTGTCACTGGACGGCCACCGCAAACAAACCAAACTCGAAGGACCCGCGCCGCGGAACGCTCCGGCATCGCCTTCCCGCAGGAGCTCAAAGTACATCTTCTGCACCGCGGCCTTCCTGAGGCCAGAAGCATCGCCGCTGACTCACCATGGTTCTTACTCAAATAGCAGCCCAAAGAGGGTCCACCACTCTTCAGAAACCTGGAGAAGCCCCCCTTTTTGTTGGCATTTCAGGGGAAACAAGAGGAGATGGCATCGGCCGTGATGATCCCAAAACGTCAAGCCAACATGTTCTTGCTGGCTCTCAGCGGAATAATAAGGGAATAATCCCGAACTGAATCATCCGACATGAGTTGGGCGGGTTCTCAAAATGATCCCCGAAATGGCACGGTTCGATGTGGTTTTCCACACATGTCCTTCCTCAACACCCGCTCAAGGCAAACCAGGTGCGTAACACAAGCACGCAGGACAAAAGCGGTCCTTTCAGAGAGGTGGATGACATTACACGGTGCAAATCGCCATGGAACCCAACAGAAGGCATAGTTAACCGGATACTTCCCAAAAGGAGACGCATCAAAACAACGGATCGGTTTCTTTGACAAGCTCCATGTTAATCTGGGGTGTATTTCTTCACATTTCTTCACGGCACCCCAAAAACAACCCCCTTTCGTTCTCCAGAGTGGTAAACCTCAACATCTGACTTTCCTCAGGCTCGTCTTTGTTCTCCTCCATGTCAGCATCACCCCAAGTTTACATGGGCCTCAACAGGTGCTGCTCCATCAAAGTGAGGGCAAAACCCCGATGCCAGGCATCAAGTCCCGCTGTGATGCAGAGGCTGCAGCCAACTCCTGCACCTGGCGTTCGCGTCCTCCCCCCCCCCCAAACCACCAGCCCAGTGCAACGGGTCATACACCAGCAGGCCTTTTGTCGGCCATGGCTGTGGTTCCAAGAAAGGAGAAACCCCAACCCGGGGGTCTAAACTCCCTACTGAATGGTCCATGGCCATCCCCACCGAGCCAAGTAAGCAGGTCGTTTGACCATGGCACATCTCAACATTGGGCCAACCTCTTGCCTGGAAACGGTTGAACACAACTTGCCTAAACATTGTTGTCCTCTTCAGGAGGCCAGGTTCTTGTTACCAATTTTGCATCCCAACCTGGGAAAAACGTGGGGCCTTGCAGTATTTCTCCGGCACCTGCAAAGATCCCTGAATTCGAGCTACGGCCCTTCTGGGTGCTTGGTCTGGGAATCATGTTGCCCGTCCATATCCGGCCTCAGGAGCTGCTGGAGAGCCCCCGCCTCAACTGGTCCGGTTGGGTTCCACATATGTCCCTGTTTAAGTGTTCCTGTCATATTTCCAGCCAAACATTTCCAGCCAAACATCACTAGGAAAATCACATTGTAGGCCAAAAGGTGATGTTCAAAACCGCCAAACAGGGAAACAAGCAAATGGAGCTGCAGCATGCCGCTAAACATGTCACGCATAAGCCTGTTGTCCAATTCTGCGTCGATAATTCAGCGCTCGGCCCAGGCGACGCTTTTGGAGGGCGTGTTTGCGTGGCAGCACCAAGAAACAATCAAACAGCACGCTGGCCGGCCCAGGCCACATACCGTTGATGCACTCCTATGCACACATACGGGCTCTTGGCTTGATCTTTTAGACCCTTGCATTACTCCCCATGAAACCCCGCAAAAGGGGGACACCTCGAGGGAGACTCCGCCACCAATGAGGGTTCTTGACGTTCAATAATCTGCAGAGGGGCAGGTATGTCTTTGTCGTCTCTCGGCCATTGACTGACACTCACCACCTCACCCTGCTTGAAGCTCCCAGCTTTCGAGCTCATCTGCCGCTTTGCTCTGCCACGCCCGCTCGAAGTCGCGGACCTCAAGGCAACTACTTGCGCTTCAGGAAGAAACTTCGACGCCTGGATGGAGATTCATGGGGCTGCATTTTGGCTGCAAATGGGCCTCTTTTCTTGAGCCTACCCTTCAGGCCATGAACCCGGGTTTGTCTCTCGCTCTCTCTCCCTCTCTCTCTCATGAGGGTACCCTTTTTGGGCTTTTAAGGGAATCCGGGAAACCCCAAAGAAACCGACCATTTTCAGGGCAAAACCCCCACCTTGTTTAAGGCCGCGTTGAATGCCGGCACCTTGCTGGCCGGCACCTGGATCTCTCCTTGGAGCGGCTTTCGGGCACACCGCCAGATCGCTATGTGGCTAACCTCTTGGAATTTGTGGCTAACCTCTGGGTTTGTCCCAGTGGGAATGAAAGTTCGAACTTTCTGGCCCTTTCCGGGTTTCGAGCCGCACAAAAGCCAACAGACTTTGAAGGACTTGGCCACGCCCCGCCAAACTATCCGGCCATAGTCCCAAACTTCTGCACAGCCGATCTTTCTGACACCAAACGACGATCCATCAAGGTGTCCAAAGACTGAGTTCGAGCGTGCCCTGCAGCACTTTGGCTCGAGCCTTACGCAGGGACCAGCATCCGTAGGGTTGTTCCCTAAGATGTCGGCATGAACCAAAGAGCGGTTGAAACTAGCGGACCTGGTTGAATATAATCTTCCCAAGGTGGCTTATGTTCATGGAAAAACTCTCGGGAACAACCCAGTGTCCAGGCCAATCTTTGGGATGGGCGTTGTGCCACCAAAGTTACTGCAAGCACTTCTCACAATTTGGAGCGCTGCAGGTACTTATAGCTGTCGTGCACCTGACATTGAATTGCATTGGACCCTTCAAGCGCAGAGGACATAAGCCTCATGGAATGCACAACCTGCGGTTTCACGTGTTTTCAGGCGGCTTAAAAGTAGCCCACGCACGAAACCCGTCAACCCCACCTGGTAGTGGGTCACATAATGCAGCACCTCCGCTAGTAGCAGAATCCACAGCCCTGTCATCACGCTGAACATGACGCCTGGGCAGGGGCTGCAACAATGCAGCCCAACTGCTGTGATGACTCGGCACTCAGCATGCTGGCTCTTCCTTGCATGCCAATCGACAAAGTAAGGAGATGGGAAACCGGAAGAAAACACCACAATCATGTGCCTGGGGCATCGCCATGATCAGACCCTGGAAGCTTGAGCCGGTTGAAACAACAATTACCTAAAGTGAAAGAACATCTTAGCCTCCAAGGCATAGAGAAACTGTGAATTAATGAAAGGTGCACTAATCTAGGCCCTGTGTCAAGCCCTTGCCTCTACGAACCGTTGCGCATGTGCGTCACCGTGGGCGATAGGCACCGCTCTTGTTTCAATAGCTTCGGGGTGCAAACCGTGAGCGACGAATGAGGGCGCGCTGGCCCAAAGTGTGCCGTCACGTCCCAACGTGTGCACATGCATGGAAGCGCCTCGCATTTGACCTACGCACGGCAAACATTATTGGGGCGTATCAATGCCGAAAGGCAACATAGAGGCTCAGAAGCGTATTTGTACAGATATGTGTATATATATATATGTATGTATGTATGTATTTATTTAGATATGTATAGTCAGTGGGGTTTGTCTAAATATCCCCGCAAATTGCCAGGTCCCCGGCCTTGCTTGTGATACGCGGTGCCGGCACAGGTCACCACTATGATGCCCATGATGGCCACGTCCAGCATCTCAATGTGCTTCAAGACCCGTGAGACACAAAGATACCTCCCGAAGGATGATCCTAAAACCATCCCAAAAAGAAGAAGAAAAAACAAGAACCGTCTGCGCAACACATGGGTTGAGAAACTATACACCAAATCCGCGGCCAACGATCCAGCGACGTCTTGCCGGAGTCAAGCCTCCAGGCTCCTTCCGTGTCCTCGCTGGACAGCTTCCAGGAGCCCATGCACAGGCAAAACATGTTCACCTGGGCCAGGGGAGAGTACGAAGGTTCTCCTGCGGAAATCATGGACCCTAGACAAATCCGGAAACGGTTTGCCCAAACTTTAGCCAAGGCACCAAGGGCAGCAGAATCACGAAGATGGACAGCATCAGCACAGCCTGGGAGACATGCCGACCCCTTCTCAGCTCGAAGGGATTCTGATCGAAGGGTTGGGATCGAACGTTTCTAGCGGGTAGCGCCGTCTTTTATCTTTCCGGCGAACGGCAACCACGCCAAGCCCAGCAGCAAAGACGTCATTCATCTCCCCTCCTGCTATGTAGCCAGTGAGCGCCCAGGTGGCATCGGCGATGGTCACCTGCAGTCTGGAAAGCACCCCCCCAGCGGCCTTGTGACTCTAGCCCACCTTCGATTTCAAGTCTTCGAAGCTTCAGACATCTAGGCCAAAACCGAGTGATCGAGTCTCGGTTCTAGAAGCCTTCAACGGGGCTTTGTCCAGCCTCTGCGTTGACAAGCTCCTCGAGGTGCAAAGAATCCAGCATGGGCTTCAGCGATTCATCCAAGGGCCCATTTGGCCTCACGTAAAAAAAAAAAAAAGCTGCATGCAAGCAGCTGAGTTGCCCTGGAGAGAGTTGCGAAGTATGACAAAGCGGTCCAAGACAAGGCTTTCCAATTTTTCCCCCAATGACCAGCAGAAGCAAAACTCATCTCAAAGCCCAAAAGGTCAAACCTTCAGTCTGAAAAGCGAAATACGGGGAACACACCGGCTTTCTAGTCACTATCTCCCGACCGCATTTCTCAACCTGTGGAAAGCAAATCTGTCAAATGCGATCCACACAATGGTCTTCGGCTTCCGTTTGGATTCCGTTTTGCACATCCCATCAAGGCTTGCGAGCCTCCCTCTTTCAGGAACTAGGATGCCGTTCTGAGCCCCAGCCAAATGGGGACTCAAGGGGTCATCACCCCACCCCAATTTCATATTAAAGGGCCTTGGCATTTTTCACAAGATTGCCACGGGTTCCCATTAATTTCCCTTCACCACCACCACCACCACCACCACCACCACCACCACCCCGAAAGAATCCTCCAACACACAACAGTGTTGGCGTGTCCACCGTTTTGAGCAGCCAAGGCATTGGATCTCGCCAGGCAGCTTCAATAGCAGCGCGGAGTCCAGATACATGGCCATGGTGGGGGCGAAAAGCCCCAGACCAAAGATCCCCAGGAACCTCAGCTACAAGACCTTGTCACATCACTAAGGCGTTCGGCATTACCCACCCTGACTCTCAGCTCAGGCCGCCTAATCAGCTACGCCCAAAGGCCGCTAAGGCAACGCCCCAGGAAGGATTCTTAGAACCTTCTGATTGAAGGAGTTCTGATCGAAGGAGTTCTGATCGACGGCTTCCATTCCCAGAATTCTAATAGGTAGGAATTGGGGCCTGCATGGGGGAGAACTACCCTTCTGATCGAAGGACTCCTTTCGAGTGGACCAGTTGACGGGCGGATTAATCCTATGGGGCTAGGGGGGGGGGGAGGATTCCTGCACTCTCTTTACCATCCACTTCCTACAAGGAGCAGCACGAAGGCGCCGACCCCGGCAGCTGCCGTCGCCTCGCTGCGCAGAAGCCAGGGCTTCACGGGGCCCTCCACCTCCTCCGCCGCGTGGGGCACCTGTTGCAAGGTCCGGCGCGCTCTGCTTGGGGGGGGACTTGCTGGTGCGATAGGCAGGAAAGGAGAAATGGAATGACCCTCAAAAAACCAGCAAGGAGACAGGTCGGCCCTTTTTGAGTTCGAGCGAAGAAACCATTCCGATTCCACGCTAAACGACCAACAGCCTTGTCAGTCGCCGCTCTGCCTTGCCCCACGCGTTTCTGCCAGAACGGTTGCGCTGCTTGCATGCAGAGCCAACGCGACATCTGGACACGCCTCAAGCGCTAGCTGGAAAGGGCAGGTCATTACGGCCACCTGTAGCGATGTTTCCCCCCAAAATACCAGTTGGCGTTTGCCAGGCCAATGCTCGCTGATTTTGCTGAGTTCCTCGAAACGCGTTGGTGCGGTGTTCAGGATCCTACCAGCCATGTGCCGAAGCCCAAGGCCGAGAAAGTGGTTGCATTTTGCTTTAAGGCTCCGGACCAAAAGGAAAGCCGAACCCATGCTGGAGGCACCCCAATTTAAATTGCGTATGGCAACGCACATGCTGACCGATCCCAAATCTGGTATGCAGGCTGCGGGCTAAACGAAGTTGTTCTGAAGTGCCGAAATCCCGGAATCCATGAGACCCAACTACAAGTTAGCTGGACCCAATAATTTTTAAATACAATTCTGATAGTTCCTGCACGAGTACCCTGCGTGCGAGTGTGCGAGTATTGCGTGCGACTGCGTGGCCTCAGCGAAATCCAACTGGAAGGCTAAGCCCGATTGTTCTTGGCGAGCTGGGGGTAAAACGGACCCACGTTCCAGTTCCTATCTCCTGTTTCGGAGTTCAATTCCAAAGTTCGCACAATTGTGGGAATGCCTTGGGCTTTGCTTACGTATTAGCTAGGTTGTAAACAGGTTTTGTAGGCACACTTGCCCAAAAAAACTGTACGAGTGACTTTTGACGAGTGCGCGCGTGGAGTGTGCAAGTAGGGCGTGCGCGTGTGCGAGTGGAACGGGCGAGCAAGCGGACGAGTGGACGAGTCACTCGAACACTCGCTCGCCCTACTCGCACACTGTTGACTCGCAACCCGCAATTGAAAGTAGTATTCGTGACGGAAAACAAGGTCTAAAACCTTATTCCTGTGCGAGAGAAAGTGTGCGAGTAGGGCGCGCGAGTGTTCGAGTCACTCGTCCACTCGTCCGCCCACTCGCCCGTTCCACTCGCAGGCTTGAGCTGCCCGACTGGCGTCGCTTGAGCCCCAACGACTCCAAAAGTGAAGCTGGCTGTCGGCGATGCACGCGTAGTTCAAACTACAAAGACTGCCCCAACAGGACATAGGAAAATTCAGGCTCGTTGGCTGTTGCACGCTTTGGATAGGTTCGGTGAGTCAAACCGCCCGCCAAGCGTTCATTGGGGCGGTGGTGTTCCGATGGGAAATGGACGGGCGATGCACAGAATCAAGCGCTCATAAGCTGAAGGGGCCTCTACCATGAGGGTGGAGAAGGTCGAGAAGACGCAGAAGATGCTGAAGCACGCAAAGCCTTCCGCCAGAGGCACTTTGTCTCGGTCCAGTTGCCAGCTCCGATGGTGGAACGTCTGAAAAATTAGAACGATCCCCAGAAAGGATTACATGGTAAAGGACCTTCATCGTGAGTGAGCTTTCCCCCGAAAGATGGTCCGCTATTTAAACAAGCTCCTTTTGTGTCCCTAAGGGGGCCCCCTTGGCTGGTTGTTCCAGCAAGTCTTGTCCAAAGCTGAAACTCTCTGCACCATCTGTCCAACTCAACATCTCCCGGTTGGAAAAGAGATGCCTGACACGCATGCCCACACAAGTGCGCAAAACATCCTAAGAATTGGGCGTGCAATTTTGCCTGAGTCATGGCCAACTGTTTCCTTGCAAATCCTGCAGCGGGTGGAATACCTTTCTGTACATGTACAGTGCGGCATGCATAGTCTGTCTATACATGTTTAAAATACTCGTTCAAAATATCTTCCCCAACTGCCGGCGACCTCCCCCAATTTTGGCTCAGGCCCGTGCCGATCCCAAGCTGGGCTGGGGCAGCGATGATGCCCCCTGCACCATTGAGATGGCGGAAGAGGTACCTGGGCTTGAGCAAACTTTTGGGTGGTTTATGTACCCAAAACACCTGACCTAATTTTCTGCCCCCCTAAAAAACGATCGGTGGGTCCACAAAAACAGGTACCCTGACTTTTCGAGTAGCTCCGCGCCGAGCATCCCACGCTTTCTGGTTAGCAAAGCCATGCAAAGCAAGCGCCCCAAGGGACGAAGCCTTGCAAGGTTTGCCCGAACCACATTTATGTCTTGACTTCGGGGCTCTCATGATGAGCAGTCAGAACATGGCAACATCTAGAACACGCTGGATACGACCCTCATGTGTACGATCAACTCTGGGAAAGTTGTTCTTTGGGCACCTAGGGCTAGGGCATCACCTTTAAGGGGAGTCCTGTGTTGCAAACAGCTGGCCACCGATTTTTCGCCTTGGCGCAATAGGAGGATGTAGGCGAACATGTCGGGGCAGGCCCACTTGCTGATCATCTGTACCACCTGCAAGCCGGCGGGTTACTTGTGGCACGGCGCACCAGTGTCAGCAACTCAGGTGAGCATAAGCCCAGCCTTCGATGGGGAAAACTGTTTTTGAAGCTCCCCAGTTTCCACATTGAGGAAACAAAACGGGATCCGTTTTGGCCCTTTCTTGGCTCTCTAACGCCAGCCGTCTCTCGGAGCTCCGTCTCCAAGTCACCTGGATGGAGCGCTTGGCGAAGAGCACCTGCCGCGGGTCCGGGCTCTCGCGCCAGAGCTCCGCCAAGATCAGGAAGCCGATCTTCAGGGCAGGCACCACCATGGCATAGAGGATCAGCCTAGGGGGCAAACCAGGTGAAGTACATCCTCAAGCTTAATGGATCAGCCTGTCTTCTTGGAAAAAGTTCATACAACAGCCTCCAACTGAGGCCCTCCTAACTGGAGTGGGAAGGGAAAATGGCGGATCCAACAACGTACTTTTTTTGAGAACCTTTTCCCAAGCGACCCAGGGAAAGACTGGGAAGCTTTCACCTGCACACCTAGAAGCAGCCTAACTCTGCAACCCCAACTGTTTTCTCGAGGATAAGGTGGTATTCGATCCTGCGTCGAAACGAATCGGCTCCACGCCGTCTTTTCTTAAGAAGCCTTCCCATTGTGACCATCCTACGAACCTCAAGTACAAGGGTTTTGGCCATGCCACACCTGTCTCACCCAAACGGGGGCAAAAAGCACCCAAGCTGATGAACTACTATGTATGCTTACAAATATGCTCGATGTGACTACGGCACCAAAAGCAAAACACAAAAGTCTTTACACGGAGCCGCTTTGCGCAAGCCAGTCTCAAGCAATCCTGCAAATGCTTGCTTCACGCGCTGCTGCCTTTGGGCACAATTCTAACAGCAGGACCACAAAGGCAACCAGACATCCCAGGCTTGGTTCCCAACAATACCCTGTATAGGAGCTTGAACACCGCCTCCAAGCACCCCCCCAAAAAAAAAAAAAAAAACACAAAAACTCCAACCAAGGCACAGCAGGGCCCCGATCCAGCCCCCGGTATCAAAGAGGAGACCCACCAGGCCGATCGTGGACTCTATGATGGGTTCGTACCTGTTATCCACCTGGGGGGCACATCCCTTTTGCTTCGAAAGTGAGACCCAGGGAGCGCCCCACCCAGAGACACATTGTTGTGTCTCTTTGGGTGTGTAGGAATGTTCGCGTGCAGGAGGGCCGGCCTGCGGGCCTGCAGGCCTACCTGCGTCTGCGTGTCTGCGTGTCTGCGTCTGCGTCTGCGTCTGTGGTATGCGTATCTGTCTGTGTCTCTGTCTCTGTTCTGTTCTGGTCTGTCTGTGTCTGTCTGTCTGTCTGTCCTGTCTGTCCTGTCTCTCTCTCTCTCTCGTTAGAATACGTTGATACTTTACTTCTAGTGCAAGTGTTGTTCAGTTATCACAAACACAAATGTAGTCAGCCAGCATGCACTCTTTTCCTAGTAGACTCAAGGCCTGCAGTCGGGTAGTGTACATCATGCATGCACAAGTGACAAGTAGTGCAACATGATATTTGACACGGCCCCTTGGTTAAAAGACCTTGTAGTGTCCTTTAACCATAGACCCAAAAGGTGGTATTGACAGTAGTGGCAAAAACGAATGCACATGTTGTTTGCCGATGCTACTGTAGCGAACAGGCATGTAGTCTCTTAAAAAAGATGACCGAAGGTAGGTATCTACAGCGCTGCTGTCTGTAGTTCAACTAACCTTCAAATGATCAGAAAAGTGAAATTGCTGTACAAGAACCCTAGTTGGTTCTCAGTCATCTCGTAGTACGATGACGTAGTACAGCACGTAGTTGCAGCTCCACCTGGAGATCAGGTGTGCTTAGTCCAGTGTTGGACTCGGTAGTTCTGGACTTGGCTGATGCGGTAGTCCAAGCCTGCATAGTGGTTGGTAATGAATGTGTTGAGGAAGTCTGGACCGCCACGAAGGCGGTTGTAGTCGCATTCCGGTGGTGCAAGTGCTTGGCCACGAAGGCGGTTGTAGTCGCATTCCGGTGGTGCAAGTGCTTGGCCGGTGGTAGTGAGGTAGTTGTGGAGTAGTAGTTTGTGTTGCATGGAAAGATTTGTAGCCGTGAGGAGGGTGATGTTGAGTAGGTGACACTTTTGTGTAGCATCGTGTTGATGGACTTGTAGTGGTGGTCTTGAAGTTGTTGTGGTTGGTCGAAGTAGTTGAGTAGTTCTGGTAGGTACAGGGGCATGTGATAGTTCCAAATGAAGTTGTTGGACAGGTTGAATGTAGTGGTGATCTGGTCCAAGTTGTAGGTGATTCGGTGTAGTCGTTGATGTAGCTGCTTGTTGGCTCAACGGCGGGGGGTTGCCCGGGGTTTCAGCAGCGCAACATACTGTAAAACGCAGCACGTCGGACATGTGACTTCCACTCCGTCCCGTTTTTACCAGGACATTTGGCTGTCGGCAGGGTCGAAATTATACCTGCGTTCGTTGTCTTGTCATCAGTGCATTGACGGCCTTGCGACGCACGATGCCTTGGCACATACCGCGGCAGATGGGTGCGCGACGTGCTGTAAAACGCAGCAAATATTACACATATCACTGGGCATTTGCATTTCTTCGCAGATAATGACTGCGCTTTTGTTTCGCATCTTCATGTCAGCAGGATGTTATTAGTCGCACGTCGGGCATCATTTTTACAAACATTGCGCGCGCGACTTGAAAATCACGGGCAAACCCCCCCTGGCCGTTCTTTTTGCAAAAGCCTTCAAGTGCACCCGCTACCAACTGGTAAGCACACCCGTTGAAGTGCACCCGCTCAGAACTGTATCCAAGCCCACCAACTGGCAAGCACACCCGTTCAAGTGCACAACACCACCCCCCCCCCCCCCCCCCCCCTCAGAAACTGTATCCAAGAAACTGTATACAAGCCACCAAATGGTAAGCACACCCCGTTTGAAGTGCAACGCTCGTGCTGTATCCAAAGCCTCAACAACTGGTAGACACCCGTGAAGGCACCCGCTCAGAAACTGTTATCCAAAAGCCACCAACTGGTAAGCGACACCCGAACTGTTATCACAAGCCCACAACTGGAAAGCACACCCGTTCAAGGGCCCGTAGAACCATGTATCCAGCCACCAACGGTAAGCACACCCGTTCATGTTGCACCCGCTCAGAAAACTGTATTCCTAGCCACAAAATAGTAAGCTCACCCGTCAAGCGCACCCGCTCAGAACTGTATCAAAGCCCACCAAACTGGTAAGCACACCCGTTCAAGTGCACCCGCTCAGAACTGTATCCAAGCCCACCAACTGGTAAGCACACCCGTTCAAGTGCACCCGCTCAGAACTGTATCCAACTTGGAGCGAGATGTGCTTGTGTGAGGGAAAAAAGCGGTTCTTGCGTTTGTTAAAGCCTTGGTCCAGACAGTTTGTTGTTGAGATTTTCGTGCTGGTTGGTTTTCAGAGGGCCGCGCGACAAGTGAAGTGAACTGCCAATCCTGGCCGCCCTGACCGGGATAACATTGCTCTGCTTAAGGTGGTTTTAATTTTCACAGCTGTGTGCAAAGAGGTCTTGGTGGCCAAACAACACGTCTTGGGAACCACGCAGTGTTGATGACTTGATCGGTGACATTGTTCTTCGGGCAAACCCTCCCCGGCCGTGTCGCATTGTTTTCCCGGGCAAACCCCCCCCGTCCAACCTCAGTTGATGTAGTGGCGTGTAGGTAGGTGGGGCTCATCTTTGATGGAAATCATGTGGCTCACCGTAGTCGCGGGCAGAGTTGACGAGTTGTCCAGCGATGACAAAATTCGAGTAGAAACTTCTGGTGAATGTGTAGTTGGA